>CAMQGK010000514.1:2282500-2325000 GCA_947000775.1 Pterois miles | reverse complement strand
TTTTTCCAAGTCTGTCTTAAAGGGGGCATTTCATACACATATCAACTATTTTTTCAGTGCTTGTGTTTGGTATCTGGAGTTCCTACCAAGCTATCTATGTGTCTATCTATCTATCTGTCTATCTATCTATCTATCTATCTATCTATCTATCTATCTAGATACAGGAGTTCGTGGCCCGTTGATCCATGTTGTAGGGTTGCAGTGTTCCCAGCCTGAACTTTGCTGAGTGTGATGATATATCAGATCGAGATGATGCTGTAGAAATGAAGAGTTTCCTCTAGCAGACGCTCAGAGCTTCGTCAGTGCAACGACAGTCCCGTACACGGTGTTATCTCTGCTAACGTCCTGCCACGTTTATCATCCAGACTCTCTTTGTCCACATGAATAAACTCCCTGATTTTGGAGCTGCTGTGTGCTGAGACAGACAGCGCTGTGTGTTAGCTGATTGGCTGTCTCCTCCATCTCTGATAACCACAGAATAAGATGATTAGACAACAGCCTCTGAAGGAGACGCGGTATCATTATTTCCCCACCACCACCTCCATCTCCCCCTCCAGCTCGCTCACTGTCATCCATCCTCACCCCCCCTTGTCTAATCCCTCCCCTCTTCCTCCATCTTACCCCCAATCTCATCTCTTTTATCTGTCTACTTTCCTCGCCACCGCTGCTGGTTCTCACGCTGCTGCTGCTGTGTGTTTTCTTCATGTGAGGAGGGATAAGCCTCGGCGGCGAGCCGGCTCAGCGACAGCCGGCTCAGCGTCGCTGTTTCTCCAGGTGCAGAGGTCACATTGAGCCCAGAGAGACGCCCACAAAATGTGCTTTTTAAGAACTTTTCTTGCAAAGACAAGCAAACGAGCTAAAAACACATTAAGGGAATTATAGTCATTACAGCACAAACAGGCTGAGTGGTGCAGCGGAGAATAAAACGGTGGAGAAATGACGATTTGCAGGCAGAGAAACAACCGTCTGTTAATGAGAAAAGACTAAATGGCCATCATTTTTTCAAGCAGCCCAGAAATGATGTTTATATTCTACTAATTTGTTTGAAACACGTCTGCTAGATGTTCAGTGACAACATATTTCTGTAGCAGCTACGTTTTTGTGGTTATGTTTAGGCACTCAGCACTTAAAGGTTAAGTTTTTAACATGTATCCTACAGCAGAAGTGGGATAGGATATTCATAACTATGTTTTAATTCATTCAGAATGAGCCCTTCATATCTGGGGAGCTGGTCCTCTTTATGGAGTCCGCCATGTCGCTGCTCCATGTTGCTACAGTAGCCCAGAACAGACAAACCATAGACTGCATATAATAAGAGGACGTAGACGTGCGTGACGCCGCCCATTGGTTTGTGAACTACAGCTTTGAATCCTCGACTTTGGCATTTTGGACATCATCATCTTGGTCATTATTTATGATATTTACGATATTATCATATGTGTATTCATAACATGATATCAGTAGTTGATTTTTAAATATCAGTAATCAGTGTGTGTGCTCTGGGTCTGCCCAGAAGAGATTATACTTACAGTACATCTCGGCTGACCAGGGAACGCCTCGGCGTCCCCAGGAAGAGCTGGAAAACGTTGGGAAGAGGGATGTCTGGAATTCCCTGCACAGCCTGACTGCTCCTGCAGGCTGGGCCCTGGAAAGGCAGAAGATAATGGATCAACAAATCGAATGCTCGTCTATCTGCAGCCTGACATCTCTTCTTCCTCTGTGCCATAGAACTGCAAAACCATTAAAACAGACTCTGTTTTTGATATGGGGAAGCAAATGGAGTCACCGAGGTGGGTGCATAGCAACAAGGGGACTGCAGATAGTCCAGGCAGACAGGAACAGACCAGGGACTTATTAATAATGATGAGCTTACAGGGAGGCAGGTACAGGTTGAGGAACAGGTTCAGGTCGGTAACAGGAAGGCAGTCCAAATCCAGAGGTCAGGACTGTAGAGCAGTTCAGGAAAAACAGGAACAAGACCAGGTACAGGTTCAGCTATAGATCGGACAGGTTTAGATAAATGGAAAACACTGATGATCCGGCAGGGAGAGTAGAAAAGGGCTGGTTTCATGTCCTGCCGGGCTGACGAGGGAAAGTGGGAACAGGTGAGGAGGAAGGGGGGCGGGGGAGGTCAGGTGACTAAGCGTGGCCTATTGAAAGAGGCTGGGTCTCGCGTCGCATCACTAGGATATACGCAGTAAAATCTGGTCTGACTTCTCAGCATGCGTGGACATTTAACCTCTACTGTACTTGCTTCCCTTGTTGCTTCGTTTCTTTATCTGACTGTATGTGAGCAGGTGTGATCGGGGTACAAGGTTTAGGACCGGTTTCTGGTTTTATTTTGTATATCACCCAAACAAAACATTAATAGCAATAATAGTTTTAACAAGTAAAAGCAGTTTAATGTGACTTCAGTCCTGTTGCCACTAATACTCACCACAGCACCAAATGTGGATAAATCTGCCACTCGAAAAAATGCAAAAAATGCACTTTTTCCTCCTGTTTGATCCATAAAAACTACAGTGAAATTACGACTACTACTGATGAATCTATACATTTGTGAGGTAACTGCCAAAACAAATTAACAGCATATAAACGCAGAAGCTGTTAAGAGCCGAGTTTAACCAGCATAACTGCTGACAAGCAGGAAAGCAGCAGCAGACAAACAGCATCCTGCATCCACTCTCTCCACTGTGCACACTTAGCTTCTTACTTACACACCACCGACGTAGACCACAGTGTCGTCTACACAATGACAAGTCCACAAAGGCTGCTGAGACAGTATTTTAGGTCACTGAGCAGGACAGTTTACACACTGAGCCTGGTCTCCATCAGTGGCCTGTCTTCTATATATCTATTCAGTCAGTTAAGGGTTTATTTTAACCAAACCAGAGTTGGTGATTGTTGGAACAGCAGAGAGACTAACCAAGAACCTTTTTCTGTTGAGTTTTAATGAAGTGTGTTTTACAATAATCAGTGAGGCTAAATTACTGTTTTTGTCAATGGAGTCTGGTGGCTTTGACGAGCGCATATAACATCTGTTTCTTTTCACGTCCAACTCTGTGAATTAAGGGTTTATTTCAGCCAAACCAGAGTTAGTGATTGTTGCAACAGTGGAAAGACTAACCTAGATGATCAGTGAAGTAAAAGTAATCTTACTATCCAACTGAACCCTTAATTCACAGAGTTGGATGTGAAAAGAAACAGCCCCTTTTATGCCACCAGACTCCATTGACAGAAACAGTAATTTTACCTTGCTGATCATCATAAAACACATTACATTCACCAACTCTAGTTTGGTTAAAATAAACCCAGAATTCACAGAGCTATATGTGAAAAGAAACAGCTGATATATGCGCTCTTCAAAGCCACCGGACTCCATTGACAGAAACAGTAATTTTATCTTGATGATTGTTGTAAAACATACTTCATTAAAAGTTGACAAAAACAAATTACTCAAACTTTGTACTGTTCCAACATTCACCAGCTCTGGTTTGGTTGAAATAAAACCTTAATTCAACAAGTTAGACATGATAAGAAACAGCTGTTGCCACCAGACTCCACTGACAGAAACAGTAATTTAAAACACACTGCATTCAAACTTCGACAGAAGCAAAATAAAATGTATGAAAACCATCTTGGTTAGTGATGGTGGAGATTAGTAGAAAGACTAAACCAAGAAGGTTTTCATGAATTTCATTTTGTTTGAATGAAGTGTGTGTCGATGGCAGCGAGGTAAAATGACTGTTGTCTGACTGGAGTCTGGTGGCTTCGAGGAGCACATCTTATCTTATATTAATCGTATGTTATGTATGTTCATAATTTATAATAATTGTCCAGATCCCCTGTTGCTTTTATTTACTACGTACTCACTTCAACATGCATCACACTGCATCGTGACAGAATAATATAAGTGGAGCCAGAGCCGATTAATACCTGTGACTACTGCAGAGTCATTTCCCACTGAAGACAAAAGCCAGATGTTAGTGGGTGTTAGTGGGTTTTTTGTCCGGTGGGAATAGGAACTATAAACTCAGATTCCTTCCTACACACACTCACTGTGGCTGTTGCAGTGTGTGTTCTGCTGTCGGTGTAAGACGCCCCGAGGCGGTGCACATTTGCTAAAGTGGAGATCCTCCATAGCTCCTCTATTGTTAAGATTCCCTAACAAGCCACATTTGGCTCCACCGGCCTGCAGCAGTCAGATAACACACAATGGGAGAGCTATGGAACAACATTTGTTTGCCTGGCACAAACAGAAGCTGGCTGATCTATGGACCGGCATATAGCAGATGCATCAATTATTAATTACTTGGTTTTAATTTTATTTGCCTTCCCTCATCCATTTCATCAACAGGACTCAGGGTACATAAACAGGATTTATCGGAGGTCGTTAACCGCCAACAGCACGCTCAGTCGCAGGAGTCAATCTTAAAGGCGTAAGAAACACCAGCTCTGTGACGTGGCGCTATTACTGTAAATCATACCGCAATTACAAGTGAGGACAGTCAGGCTGGATATACATAATTTGTGCTCGGTGTGGATGCAGCAGTGAGAGTGTGTGAGACGTAATCACAGAGGAAGGTCTCCTACTGATGTGGCATACCTAATGTGCAGCTGTTCTGCAGCTCCTAATGAGGGCTGGCTGCTTAGCTCGCCGTTCATATCTGCAGAACAATCCTGTCAGGAATACAGATTACACACATGCTTAGAAACTGACACACGTTCATGTCAGCTTTAAAGTAAAGACAATGCATGACCAGTTTGTCAATGCTCTGCTTTAACATGTACATATCATCAATCACTGTCACACATGATTCCTGCACGCTGCACGAACTCTACATAACCACACACTTTATGTATATAAAGCAGGGCTGTCCAGCAAATAAAATAGTTAAATCACACATTTTTATCGACTCAAAATGAACATTAAAGGGACATTTGTCAAGTATTGAATCCTCTTATCAACATGGGAGTGGACAAATATGCCGCTTTATGCAAATGTATGTATATATTTACTTATTATTGGAAACAATTAATGGGATTCTTTGGTTTTCTAGTTCATAGATAGTTTAACATGGCAGATACAATGATTAAAAAAATATTTAGCGTATTTTATAATTTTATAGCTTATAGTCTTTGTTGATTACGTTGATCTTCTGCAAATGTACCAACCAAAAAGATGCGTAAAACTACAAAAAGAGACATAAAACTATTACAAAGAAACACAAAACTACCAAAAAGAGACTCAAAAGTACAAAAGAGAGATGTAAAACTACCAAAAAGACACAATAAACTAATAAAGAAAGACACAAAACTTCAACAAAGATACAAAACTTCAACAAAGATACAAAACTACCAAAAAGAGACGAGCCAACAACGACATAAAACTTCAACAAAGACACTTTCCCTCAACGTGAAAGTGAAATAGTAAATGGTGAAACAGCCCTTTAGGAGGTCAGATAAAACCATAATGATTCATCATGTCCTGACGGGGAACGTTAACAGAATAAAGTCCAACATTTAATACTGTCTTCTGTCCCTCTGGCTTCGAGACAAATCCAGCTCATTCGGTAGGACGAGTATCTAACCTTTATGTTCAGCCAGTCACACTGTAAGAAATAAACTAGAGAAGTTTTTAAAAAGGAGAGAGGAAGCTGTAGAGAATGTCTAACTGACAGGTGAGAGGCTGAGAAACGACATAAATGGTCCTACAGAGTACCGGTTTACTGCTTCTTCAGCAGTCGGAGAGCATCATGAACGTCATGTGATCCTGTGGTGACACTCAGAAATGATAGCTGACCGACAATTTACCTGAGAACAAGCTAAACTTCAACCAATTACTGATGTTGGATCAATAAAAATCACTGTTCATTCTGGTCTAACAGTCCTCTGGTAAGAGTCAAGTACCGTTCAACTGAAATCTGCAATTCAGCAGAGCCACTTAAGATAATTAGGTCACGACTGCAGCATCAAGCCAATCAGTGAACGCTGATGTACGATGTACTTCGTCGCGCTGCAGCGAACCGACAGTTTGTTAGGACACATTTAAACAGCTGGTAGAGTTCAGAGCACAAGTTAAAGTGGGGATAATCCAGGAATGCTGCAGCCATTAGGAGGGAAATATTTAAGATAACAGCTGTTTAAAAGGAGGATTATCTGAGTCTAAAATAAGGTTTCATGAAGAATAAAAGAGAGACATGGGTGGATTACTGAACCGGCCTACTGGGCCCCTGGACCTGAGCTTCTGTTGAAGTTACTGCTAATATTTCTCGATGGGAAGTCACAAAGAGACTAAAACTACCAAAATGAGAAGTAAAACTGCCAGAAACAGCCATAAAAACTACCAAAATGAGACACAAAACTACAACAGGGACCACAAAGAGATGAAACGTCTACAGCAGCTTAAAGCATTTCTGTTTGAATGCAGAACTGGAAATGAGACCTGCTCCGCCTTCGTCTTTGAGGATCCATCACACAACGCGTCCTCCTGTCTTTGTCAAACCCACATCGATGAGTCCTGAATGAGTAAATCAATCACAGAAGTCCTGCAGCCGGTCACACAGCTCGTTTTATTGTGCTGCGATAATTACATCGATTACATAACTGCAGATAGTTTACGCTGCTGAGGGTGCTGGATCTCCATCACATCTTCAGATAATGTAAATCCATAATCATAAATCATAAACCTATAATCCATCAGTAGCTGGAGATATCCTTATAGATATCCTTATTATAAATCCTGGTTCTATCATAAATATCACCTAAAGACTTCAGTAGTTCACAGTGGGTTTAATGTGATGGGAAAGTACATCTACAGTACTGGGACACCACGTGGAATCATACGCCGCTGAAAATAGTCCCCAACAAATGCACTACTTCCACTACTTTTTTAAAACAAACGATCTGTAATCAGACTGGTTTCCTACACCATTCGTAGCTATATCTGTGAAAAGTGACCAGAACAGGAAGAATAAAGAGCGACAAATGGGCACATAGGGAGGAGGTCAAGGTGGATGATGGATCAAAAAACACAGGGATTTCACCCAGGAGACTGGCAATCACGTCCTGTTGTCACATACCTTCTGTACGTAAGAGAGACAGAGATGCAAAACTACCAAAACACGATGAAACACTACCAAAAATAGATGCAAAACTACCAAAAGAAGACACAAAACTACAAAAATGAAACAATAAATTACCAAAAGATGCAAAAAATACCAACATGAGACACAAAAGAAACAAAAGGAGATGCAAAACTACAAAAGAGATGCAAAACGACCAGATGGTGAAACGAAACTACAACAGAGATGGAAAAATACCGCAAAGACATAGAAAACCACCAAAACAACACTACAGCGACTAAAGCAACCGCAAAGAGCTTTAAATCGTCTACAAAGAGGATAGCATGTCTGTTTAATCTGGAACCTAGAAATGAGAAGCTGCTTTCGTCTGGACGTTTATTTTGAGCAGAAACTGACTCCTGCGTCACATGTCGCTGGATATTCAAAGTAAAAAATAAAAAATAAATGTAAATAAACAGGACTGAAATCTTAAGGACTGTCGCTTTAAAGGGAAACGATCGATCTTTGAGTCCAGTAGAAATCAGCAGAAGTACTTCAGTAGTATTTGGTTCTGGCCGTACATCTGCTCCACTCAGACTGGTGGTGAACTGAGGCTCGGCTCACGCAGAGCAACAGATGGAGCTAAAGAACAGAGGAAACACATCCAGAGACAGTTTTAACCTTCAGACAGCTTCAGCTTCTGCTTCATATCGTGATGCTCAGCCTGCACACAGTAAGGTCAGGCTTTACGTCTGAAGAGTTTCACCACATTTTAATTCATGTGTGGAGACTTTTCACTGCAGCAGTACACTACACTACTACACTACAGCCTGTCGACCTCCTGATAGACAGATTCAGCTCCCAGCTGTCAACCACTATATGAGCAAACTGTACCGATTTACTGTTTATTAATAAAGTCGTTATACTGTATGTTCTGTATGTACTCTTTATAATGCACTTAAGTAGAGCTATAAAGTATCATAAGTACCTCAAAACTGAAGTAAATGTACTTACAGTAGGGACTATCCACCACTGAAATAGTTCGATGCAGCAGCGCTCTGTACACTAGACGTGGTGGAGGAAGTACCAACACAACCCTGTAAAAATTCAGCAATACAAGTACAAGTCCTGCATTCAAAAGTACTATCAGCTACTATCTGTGACTGAAATATCCTCATACTTATACATTTACCTGGTGAGTACAGCATTTAACTAAATGTGCATATTTTTGGTTTACAGATCTCTGCTCTATTGACAGTATATTTAAATTGCATTCAAGATAATTATCACGTCATTAAAAGTATAAAGATATAAAGTATAAAGTGTCTGATGAGAAATGTGTGAAATAAATTCACAAAACAGTTAATTTAATTATTTTTATTCGTATACAAACAGCACTCGTGTGAAAATACAGTTGAACGTATTTTCAGGTGTCTTTAGATCCGTGTGGACTGGTGACGTGTTCGGTTCGGACTCGACTGAAGCTCCCTGAAGCTCCCAGCTGGACGTGGACACACAAAGGGACAAAGACAAGAGGGTCAGAACAGAGAGGATGCTGGGAAACAGGGCCATACCGTACAGGCCTGTCTTCATCAAACATCACTGCACTGAGACGTGAACTGGGACTAAAAATACCAGCGTCGAGAGATATTACAAGTTCGGTTTCTTGTAGTTTTTCTCTGTGGGTTCAATGACATTCAGCATCTGCTAGTAATCAATAAACACAACGTAGAGCCGAGGCTGATGGGAATTAGCTCTGCAGGTCATAAACCACCGCGCTGGGCACATTAACGTGTCGATGATTCTGATGATGGCGCGACATGAAGGCCGAAGTGAGCGTGGCTCACATCCCGCCATCACTGCTGGACCCCCGTAAGGTTTAAACCCCAACAGACTGACAGAAGACCGGCCACCAGGGTGCTGTATACATAACCCAACTGTGTTATAGCGGTGGTATAAGAATATATAATACGTTCAGCAGTGGAAGCAATATAAAAATTGGAAACTTTTTTGCCAAATTTTTAAAACATTTTGGGCGTTCGGCAATTGTTTCTTTGGGAAACAGAATTGAAGTTGAAAAAAAAATCCGTTTTTCGCAAAAATTTCAAAAGCTTTTGGTTGGTTTTGGACTTCTACTCCCCCAAAAGGCAAAGCTAGACCACCCTGTCCACCATCAGACCAACTGTGACGCTCCTCAGGTAAACAGGCTTTATGTTCTGCTCTGGAAACAAAACTGGAGAACTGATGAGCTTTGAGAGTGTGTAGTATTCGAGCATAGTAGTATTAATAATAGTATGAAAGATCCAAACGTTTCCTCGTAATGATTCCTCCTCAGCTCCTGTTTGCGGCCGTCCTTTGGAAAGTAGAACTGAAGCTTTAGAGTCTGAAGTTAAGACAGCTCACCTCATCTGCTTCAGTCGACCTCCTTCTTCAGGTATCTCTTCATGACTGAAGCCACATCTCCGCCCTCGCTGCCCTCCGCCTCCAGTCTTTCTCCCTGCGGCCTGTCGATCCGGCGTTGAGGCGCCCCCCCTGGGAACGTCCTCCCTGGGAACTTCCTCCCGATCCGCCTGAGCTGGACGACTCCGTCTCGGAGCTCTGCCTGCTGCGCGTCGAAGGAGGCAGCTCTCCGAAGTGGACGCTCAGCGCCCTCCTGCCTCCTCTGACCGAGCCCGCCAGGCTGCTGGTGGACTGAGCTCTCCGGATGGCGGGCAGGATGTCGGAGGCTGCGTCGTCACGGTCCTCAAGCAGGCGGCGGTTCTGGAAGACCATGGGTTCTGAGCCCAGGGAGCCTTCACCTCCTTCCTCTGACGCAAGACTCCCCAGCATGCACCGCCGTAGAGCCTGAGGGGAGCGCTGCATGGAGGTCGACCGGGAGCGCGGGGGTTCGTCTGGGTCCTCCTCTGGGATAGACAGGGACGGAGGGTGATGGCGAACAGCCAGGGACGACGCCAAGGAGGATAGGCGTGGCAGCGAGGGAAGCGAAGCCAGGGAGTCGCTTGAATTGAAGCGAGAGAGTTTGGCTCCAGATGTAGAGGCGGCAGACGTCGGAGCGTCGCCGATGGAACGAGCGCTGGCGGCGCGAGGCAAGAGCGGGGAGGGCGGTTTGAGGATGCCGGGTCCGGGCCGGGGATCCTGGAGGTCGCCTGGGCCCAGAGAGAGCGCCGAGGCTCTCCGTCTGAGAGTCGACGCCGCGGTTGTTTGGTACACCGGCAGGGAGACGGCGCTGCCGGCTGCTTCTCCTGCGTCGCCGCCAGCTCTGCGTTTACGGAGTCCGTCCAGCAGCTCAGACAGCGCTGAGGAGGACGGGGCCCGACTGGGACCTCT
This sequence comes from Pterois miles, assembly GCA_947000775.1. Taxonomy (NCBI): domain Eukaryota; kingdom Metazoa; phylum Chordata; class Actinopteri; order Perciformes; family Scorpaenidae; genus Pterois; species Pterois miles. The sequence continues at coordinate 2,314,609 of CAMQGK010000514.1, read as the reverse complement.
GGGACCTCCCGCCTCAGCGCCCTCATCATCCGGATCCACACAAGACCTACAGAGGGACAACAGAGACACGAGACACCTTTTACTAAACCAAGTAGATCTGTTGTTTTCACCACGTTTAAAACAGCAACCGTGATCTGGGAGAGATTTCCCTCCAAACCGGACTGAGGATGGAGATTAGCTGTATGGCAACGTTTTTTTTTTTTTTTTTTCAGACATGAGACTTTTCTTCAGCCTTTTTCTGACATTTTTTATTAACATGTTTTTTGCCTTTTTTTGACAATTTTCTGACTTTTTTTTTCGAACATACAGTCTGATGCACTTTTCATCTGCCTTTCTTCAGTCTTTTTTTTCTTTTGAAAATCTTCGGACTTTTTTAAGACATGTGTGAGACTTTTCTTCTGCCTTTCATCTCCCTTTTTTGGACTTTTTTTCATTTTTTTTATACTGTATGCTGGACTTTTGTTCTTCCTGACATTTGACACATGATTGTAAACATGACATTCACAGTTTCACAGAGCCCAAGGTGATGTCTTCAATTCGCTTTTTTGTCCGACCAACAGTCCTAAACCTTAAGATATTTAATTTATTGAAAGAAAACAGCAAAGTTTGGCATTTTTACTTGAAAACTGGCCGAAACACTGGATCAGTTATCAGAGCAGTTGCTGATTAGCAGTTTTCTATCGACTAGTTGCTGCAGCTTTACAAACACGTGTGAGGGAAGGTCCGTTACCTGAAGCTGTAGGTGCTCATGGTGTCAGCCAGAGACTGGCGCCCTCCTTGGCTGCTGATGGTACTGCTGCCATAAGGGGATCCGCCTCCGCGGGACCCTCCTCTGGGAGCTCCTAACCAATGACGGATCCCCTCTCCTACATCCTCCGTCCCGATAGAACCGACACTGGACACCGAGTCACTGCAGAGAAAAATGATAAATATAAATACATCTACTATTAGCTGCATAACGAGCATGCGAGCACATCACAGACTGCAGCTCAACGGATGATGATCCTGCTGTACGTCAGCGGAGGATCGTAGTCAGGGCTGCGCCCCCAAAGACACTGACTCACAGGGGAAGCACCAAGTTTGTCTTTTGTTCATCCTCTTGCATCAAAAAATGCAGGTTAAAAGCTGCAGATTTACACATGTAGATCCATGCCAAAATATGCTGAATATCTGGAAGAAGCTCAAACATCTTAAAGTCACTACGTAGAGGATATTATTGCACCAGTGGCTGAATAAAAAATACTTACAGATAAACAAGTCAGGTTCATTATTACATCAGCATAAAGACACATACTTGTACGACATAATCCACTACATTATTATTATTTTTAACTGGTCCTTATGTGCATGGAAAAGTTGGAAAAAAGCAAATGATGAAGCTGCAGTAAAAACATGATGGATGGTGTATTTTGATTTAAAGTTGACAATGAAGTCCAACGCGGTGCAGCAGAGGCCCACGGACTGTTAGTAGCCATGCACGTAGCCAGTTTCACTTGAGTCCCTTTAAAGGATTATTTCAGTAGTTTTGGCCTTCAGTTTTCCTTCAGTAATAACAAGTTAATCACCAAGTTGATTGCTAAAATCTGTGAACACAATGAACACTATTTTCCACCTGACAAAGTGAGGAACAACGCAACGCAACTCTCACTGCTAGTTTCAGACCGATGGTTGTCGTTTTCACATTGTGGGAGTAGAAAATGTACTTTCACCCATAGATAAATAAATAAGGGGAGAAATAAAGAGGAAAAATCACGCAGAAAATAAAAAATAAATATATTAAATCAAATATATTTAAAAATAAATATAAGATAAATAAATGATAAATGTAAAAATAAATTAATAATAAATGCAAAAATAAATTAATAGATTTAAATATAAATACATTTAAAATAATAAATAGAAATACATAAATGAATAAGGTACAATAATAAATGAATAAGAATAAACAGAAGAGAAATGAATAAGGTAAAAATGCAAAGATGTGTAGCTCAGTCATAAAGCAGGCGCCTCATTTCCCAGAGTTCGAATCCTGCCCTGATCCTCTGTCTCCCTGTTTCACCACTGTCCGATCAATAAAGTTGAAAAACCGAAAAATAATCCAAAAAAAGAGGTGCAAATGGAAATAGCAGTTCTTATCAATTAATTAATGGCTACATTTATTTTTAGAATTAACTGTACTTGCACCTATCTAATCAATAAATAAGCGGTGAAATACAAAGGGAAAATCATGAAGACATAAACAAATAAATGCATAAATACATACATTTAAAAATAAACATATGATAAAATAAAATAATAGTAAATAATAGTAAATAATAAATCCTAAATGAACAAATAAATAAAAATAAATGCAAAAATAAATAAATAAAAAAAACAATAAAAAAATCAATAAATAAACAAAAGGAAAAAATAACATGTTAACGCAAATTCATTAAGTCATACTAGATTGTCAGGAAGGAGGATAAATAAAATCTTTTGGCTTAATTTTGGTGAAGAAAACCACGCAGGGTTGGGGTGATCCTGACCGACTTCAGCGTCTTTCAGAGGCTCTTTCAGAGGCTCTTTCAGAGGCTCTAGCAGGTTCAGGTTCAGGTTCAGGTTCAGGTTCAGGGTCAGGTTCAGGGTCAGAGTGAAGATACAGATATCATATAAAACTAGTGAATTATGGATTAAATTAGCACGTAAAAATCCGACAGGCGGCCATCGTTTGGAGGTTGTGGCGCGCTCAGTTTTAAAGCTCAGACTACTACTACTACTACTACTACTACTACTACTACCCATCCTGTCTCATCAGACAGAGAACCTGAAGGAATCCATCGGTACCAACCAGGTCAGACTACTACTACTACTACTACTACTACTGCTACTACCACTACATCCTGGTCACATCTAAACTAGAGCACCTGATGGATCCATCGGTACCAACCAGGTCAGACTACTACTACTACTACTACTACTACTACCACTACTACTACATCCTGGTCTCAACTGAAACTAGAGAACCTGATGGATCCATCGGTACCAACCAGGTCAGACTACTACTACTACTACTACTACTACTACTACTACCACTACATCCTGGTCTCATCTGAAACTAGAGAACCTGATGGATCCATCAGTACCAACCAGGTCAGACTACTACTACTACTACTACTACTACTACTACTACATCCTGGTCTCATCTAAACTAGAGAACATATAATCATTACTACCCACATCACCCTACTACTACTACTACTACTACTACTACTACTACTACTACATCCTGGTCTCATCTGAAACTAGAGAACCTGATGGATCCATCAGTACCAACCAGGTCAGACTACTACTACTACTACTACTACTACTACTACTACTACTACTACATCCTGGTCTCATCTGAGACTAGAGAACCTGATGGATCCATCAGTACCAACCAGGTCAGACTACTACTACTACTACTACTACTACTACTACTACATCCTGGTCTCATCTGAAACTAGAGAACCTGATGGATCCATCAGTACCAACCAGGTCAGACTACTACTACTACTACTACTACTACTACTACTACTACTTTCACTACTACTACATCCTGGTCTCATCTGAAACTAGAGAACCTGATGGATCCATCAGTACCAACCAGGTCAGACTACTACTACTACTACTACTACTACTACTACATCCTGGTCTCATCTGAAACTAGAGAACCTGATGGATCCATCAGTACCAACCAGGTCAGACTACTACTACTACTACTACTACTACTACATCCTGGTCTCATCTTTAAGGTCCATTTTAAACAGATAAAAATGTGATTAATTTGAAGATGACAGGGTACTGAGTTCATCTGAGGGATTCGTCTGGTAAAAAGAAAGCTGGGAGACGCTGGTTTAGATAATCTGACTTCTTTTTATCACCGTGTTCTCAGATCTCATCGGTTCCTTCTGTGAGTTTTAACATAACTGATAGAAATGACGGCCAAAACCAGATGTAACAGAAGAAGGTGATCCTTTAACAGGTCAAGCTCTCTGTCATATCTAATGCAACAACATGTTTAATGATGGCACTTGATGCTCAGGTCACACACACACTCGTGAGGCTCTTACAGGTCTTTCTTTCGAGTCAAGGACTCCACAGCAGTTTGAACGCTGGAGTGAGGGGCAGAGTGGTGACAGGTTGAGTTTACACGAACTGACGTGATCGTTTAAGGCAGATGATGGAGGGGATAGGGGGTGGAGCCACCTACCTCTCAGAGTCGCTCTCGTCGCTGGACTCCACCTCCTCCAGGGCGGCCTGCAGATCCACGATGCGGCGGATGGACGTCTCCAGGTCGGCCTGTAAGGCCTGTCTGACGGCGTTGAGCTCCTCCACCTGCATCTCCTGCAAAGCAAACATGAGATTAACCCTCTGAGACCCACAATAGAGTCATTTTAGTCTTACAGGGGTCCAGGGGGTCTTTAGGGGGAGACAGCAGGTCAACAGTAGATGTCTCATAGAGGTGGTGAACATCATCTGATTGATTGATAGATTAATCTGAGTTGCAGCTCAGCTCTGTGTGTCAAGTTATTCTAGTGCATAAGGGTTAATGACTCCATCCTCCTGCTCTATTATGTCTCATAAGTTGCTGCAGTGATTTTTGGGTTGATACCATTTGTTCCACAGATTTGGTGCTAAATTTTGAATCATTTTGTATTATAATAATAATAATCGAATTTATTTATATAGTGCTTGTCAAGAGACTCAAAGACACAGATAAAATGATCATAAAACATGGATCATAGTGCTCAGAAATATTCAAATACATTGTTTTAGAATATAAAAATATTTATAGAGCATTCAAAAAAATGTATGTGATTATCATAAAGTGGGCATGCCTGTAAAGGGGAGACTGGTGGGACCCAGAGACCCCATTTACATTCACACATCTGGAGGTCAGAGGTCGAGGGACATTGGAGCTGTTCAGGTTTTCTAGTTTCATATAAACCGAACCTACTAGAGCCTCTGAAAGACAGTTAAGTCGGCCAGGACAGGTCTGCGAGGGTTAAATGATGCTTGTTGACAAGGCGCCCCCCCAACCTGTAAAGATCCCAAGGTCCAGTCCGCCACAGCAATTACCTTCATTCTAGCCTATATTACCTCATCAGTCAAACACTGAGCGGCCAGTGGCATGTCCTCTCTCACATACAGTCCTACGACCTCTGCAGCCTCTGGTGCTGACGCCATTTACAAAGAAAATAAAATGGAAAAAAACCCAGTGACACTGGGAGAATAAACTGATTTATTGATTCATCTCGTCTGTTTTTTTATTATTATTATTCTGTCTCTCTAGCATCCTGTCACACACACAAGCTTCGAGGCTTTCAAAGTTATTGGCTGTGTTGGCATTGAGGAGACGGGTGTGGGTGCAGCGGTTGTCATAGAGACACATAACCATGTATGAATGTGTGTGTGTGCTCATAACCTTGAAGAGACAATGAGGATTAATCACAGTCAGAGAGAGAAAGCAGGATGAGGGAGAGATGACGTTAAGAACGGTGGTGGAGGAGGAGGAGGAGGAGGAGGAGGAGGAGGTGTGTATGAATATGTCTATTCATGCAGGCAGTGTGTGTGTTGCTTGCTTTGTGCTAATAACTGAATAATTATTGAAGCTCAGAGGTCACAAAGAAATCCGCCGTGAGCGAGAACAAGAACAAGAGAAACTCTGAGAACAGCCAGCAAAAAATCTGACATCTACTTGGATTGGTTATGTCTTTATCTGACTATAACGGACTCACGAATGAAGAGAGACGTTTAACTTCAACCTCTTTTAGATCAACTGAGACTAGAAAGTACGATGCTGAGATCTGGGAACATGGAGACCTCCATGGATGGATTACTGAACAGGCCTACCGAAAGACACACAAAACCACTGCAAAGAGACACAAACTACTATAAAGAGACGCTTAACAGCTGCAAAGATGACCACAAAGAGACTCACAACGGCTATGAGACAGGGCAAAAAAACTACAAAGAGACACAAAATTACTACAAAAAACACATCACTACAAAGAGACACAGAGAAACTACAAAGAGCCACAAAATTACTACAAAAAACACAACATGACTACAAAGAGACACAGAGAAACTACAAAGAGCCACAAAATTACTACAAAAAACACAACATGACTACAAAGAGACACAGAGAAACTACAAAGAGCCACAAAATTACTACAAAAAACACAACATGACTACAAAGAGACACATACTGGCAACAAAGAGACACAAAGCAACTACAGAGAGACACAAAATTACTACAAAAAAACACAACATGACTACAAAAAGACACATACTGGCAACAAAGAGACACAAAGGAACTACAAAAGCGAGTGTCTTGCTCTGATAGGAGTGATGGTTGATATCAGTGGATTGTTTCATATGATGCCAGTGTCTTTACCTTTAAAACAGAGTCCGTGTTAATGCGTTAAAGAAATTAGTGGCATTAAAATGAATTCTGATATCATCAAAAACATCTAATTTCTATATACACAGCATTCATGACTGATAATTGACCCAAACAATACCTACAGTACGGTGACAAATAAACACATCGTTGCTTTAAATGTAATCAGCATATTTACAGAAGAAGAAGACATGAGATTAATATGAGGAGCAGTATTTAATTTATAGGTGTGTGTCAGCTCTGTGAGGTTCTTGATGATCTATTTTATGGCCAGATCCTGTAAAACATCCAGCTAAATCCTGATAACGAACAGAAGCTTTGAGAAGGTATCCGACACATAAAGAGAGTTTATGTGCTGACAGTCTGCAGTGCTGCAGGAAGCCTGAGCTGCGTCCTGCTGTCAGCGCCGCCGTGATCAAACTTGTGCGGTAATGAAAGTGATGTTTTCTAATGTTCCAGATAATACACCAGCTGTTGTTTTGAGACCAGAGCGGCTGCTGTGGAAGTGGGGTGTGCTTTCCATCATAGCCTGGAGGAAGTGTTTCTCACCAGGGCTTCTTAAGTAGCAGCTTTAAACTGCTGTCTCACAGCCTGGATGTGAGTAACGCCTGTCAGGGTTTATATTTAGCTGCCTCAGTGGTGCCCAGGTAGAGCGCCGGTGGCACCAACGCCGACGTCAAGTGGCCCTACAATTATCTCCATTTCTTTGTGTCTCATGGAGGTTTTCATCTGCTGTTGTTGTCTTCATTCATTTAAAAGTGTGGCATAAAAGGTATGAAGGTGGGGCAGGAAATGAAAAGAAAGAGCTGGTGGGTGGATTTTGTTACCTTCAGACAAAGTCAAGCTAGCTGTTTCCCCCCGTTTCCAGTCTTTATGCTAAGCTAAGCTAACAGTCTGCTGTGTTGCTTCATATCTAGCTTATAAACATGAGAGGGGTATCAAAATAAATATCTAACTCTCAGCAAAAAGTAAATGAGCATATTTCCCCAAATGTCATCATTTCATTCAAGCCTTGCTGCTACTACGCAGCCAATGACCACAAAGCAACTACAAAGAGACAAAAGGTAGGTAGGACATGACAGAATATAACAAGGGCGGCCTGAGAGATGAGAAGAAATGAAAAGAAAGAGCTCGTAGCGCAGTATGCGTAGTAGGGCCCAGAAGGGCCCTGGTCTTCCGGCCCAGAAAGACCCGGAAGACCCAGAAGATCCGGGGACTTTTCCAGATGGAAGTCTCCCTATTTTGGCTTCATGCGCCACTGAGCAGCTTTCATAGGAATGAACGGGGTCCCGCCTCCAACGCTGGATCCAGTTTTCTATATACATCCACGGGAGCGAAGTGCTCTATGCGTGGTAACCATGGAAACAGCATCTGCGCACCACTGTAGGCTATGCATCCCTGCTGATATCACTGCGTAGTGGATCAAATATCTCTAATCACAGCTCCATTTGTTGACATGTGGCAATGCTGTTTCACTTATAGCACAGGACAGGGCATATATGCTGCATTCATGTGCTGTCAGAATAATCGGAAATACGCTTTCCTGGTAAAATTTACAAAAATGTCTCCTGAAGTTTTATCAACATTTACAAATTTTTCTGTAGTTCTTTCCCATTAAAATGAATTATTTTTCTATACATAATTTCTCCGTGCACCATACAGGTGTTGAATGGTGTGTTCATGGGTGCATGATGGATGTAGTCCAGCAGTACCAGCAACAACTTCAATCTCATTTCTCCTTGCCTAAACCTAACTGCCGCTAACTGTTCCACAACCACTTGACTTGACATGTCTCTCCAAAGGTGGTCATTTAGATTTTGTATTCATGAGGTGACTCGAAAGATACAGTCACTTTTAAAAACCCACTGAATTATCTGAAAATGCATTTTTGACCTGTTTTTTTAACTTCTGAAAAGTAGATGTTTGTGAGAAACATGGACAATGTGTGTGTGTGTGTGTGTGTGTGTGAGCGGTGTGTGACAGATGGAGGTCTGTGATGACAGCAGCAGCATCGGCTGTTATCTGGTCCGATACGAGGTGCAGCAGTGATGTGAGCGTTACCAGCTCCATGCGGCGGCGGCTGCTGTCCTGCTCCCTCTGGATCAGCTCCTCCATCTCCAGCCTCATGTCCTGCAGGCGCTGCTGGTAGTAGCGGGCGTTCTCTCTCTCCCGAGCTTCGGCCTGGGCGCTCTGCTCCAGCTCCTCCCCCAAACGGACCACGCTGTCCCTCAAACGCAACACCAGCACCTGCACATCACGGGAAGTGGGTCAACATTTAAATAAATAAAAAATATTAATGATTACTGTACGTGTTGAAACTCAAAATGAGGTCCCACCTCAAACCTCTTGACTTGCCCTCTCTGAAACTCCAGTTTGTTTTCCAGGTCACACACATGTGCCTCCTGTTTGCTGACGATGCTACGCCCCACGGTGGACGCCTCCAGGAACTGCACCCTGGACACGCTCTGCTGGAGCTGCATTATGAGTGGGTGGAGGAAAAGGAGGGAGCGTTTAAAGAGCCAAATTAATGAATCAGTGAATGTGATATCAGAGGTCCACCTGATGCTTGTTACGCTGAGGAGGTTAAATGACCCAGAAATCCATTACAACCTCATATAACCCTTTTAGTGCTGCGTTTCCTCTTCAGTTTGTCTAACAGGGCTCACCTCTTCCTGCAGAGAGTGTCTCTGTTTCTTCACCTCCTCCAGTTCAGCCTGTAGCTCTCTGATCTGAGTGATATCACTGGAGGACTAAACCAGAAGAGGAGCATCACAGACTTTTGATTTTGGGATAACCTAAAGTGATTAATAGATGTAGAGAGACGAGCTGTGAGCAGTACCTGAGCAATGAGCGCTTTGTGCTTCTTCATGAGTTCGTTGAGGTCCTCCTGGTCCTCCTCGAGCCTCTTCAGGAGGTCCACCTTCTCATGCTGCAGCAGGGAGAACTGCTCATCCACCTGGACACATATCAGGGTGTTATTTATACATTTACAATCACAGTTTGATCAAAACGGTGTTCTCAGCTGCCAAAATCCAGATCAGAGCAGACTGATACGGCTGTTTAGATCACCTTCACTTCTTACTAGCTGATCTTTATTTTTGCCTCCTCTGATTTTTAGAGCTTGTTGGAGCTGCAGACACAACTCAGGATTGACACCCCCCCTGCACATTTTGAGTTATGGGTGACAATGTGCAATTTTATTAAGGGAATAAGAGATGTGACAACTGAGCATCAGTCAAAGTTAAGGTGGCGACGCTGCAGCCGCTAAACGAGCTGTGATGTGATCCTTCAGAGCGACTCCTCACCGTCTCGGACGTCCACTAAAAGTGCTGGTTGGGCGTTGTTAGTGTCTGACAGCAGTATGGACAGGACCATTACTCTTTCCTCTTCTCTGTGCTGGACCATCAGCCGTCTATGACCTCTCTCAGCCTCTCCGGCTGGTGGAGCCTCAGTCCACATGACAGACCTGGACCTCCGTCCTCCAGAAGACTTAGCCACCGTAACAAATTCCTTCAGTCCAAAGGGGGCTTTTGGCATGAGTAACATATGTACATTACCAAGCAACTGTGATCTGAAAACATAATCCCGGTCAAGGTTCCATGGTGGAGAGGAGGTCGTACTGCTCTGGCTATAGCTGCGTTTACATGGACACAAATAATCAGACTAAAGGACCAGTCAGATTAAAAATGCTTCATGTAAACCGATCAACCAAGGTTCAGATTGGATTGGAGAAATCTGGTGCATGTTAACGTGGCTAGTACAGCATGGAGAGGAAGTTGTACTGCTCTGGCTCTATTTCTATCTTATTAAAATGTTCTCACATTCTGTACAACTTCCCTCCTTTTAAACGGAAATATAAAAGCAGCATTGTCTTAGTTTTTCCTCTGTTAGACGGCATTAACACCTATTTCATCATCCAGGCTGCTGCTTGAATATGATGATAACGGTGCACATTTTCAGACAGCCTCTCCTGGAAGACGTTCATAGTGTTGCACTCCGTTGTCCATGTGAAAAGTAACTGCCAGGAGACCCTGACTGACTTCCTACCAAGCAGGAAGTCGGTGTGAACGGTCGGGATTGCTGGTCTCAGAAAGCAGGAAAGGTCGGACACAGCCCCCCATCATTCAATCTGACCAGTCAGTGAGCCGCTCTGTGCTCCAGTCATTTACTCGGGTGTTTCCTTTAATCCGCCGCCCGTCTGCACACTCACCACACTCTTCTGTTTGCAGATATTTTCCAGCTCGATCTGAGAGTTGTCCAGCTCCTGAGACAGAGTGGCCTGAACGCTCTCGGCCTCCAGCCGCCTCGCTTCGCTCTCCTCCAGCTAATTGGCGACACAGAGAGAGAGAGTTGCATTAATGTACCTCAAACTGAGCAGGAGGTGACAGCGTGGCATCAGGTGACAGGTGAGCGTACCTGGCAGTGCAGGCGCTCTATCTGATCCCTGCTGCCGTTGGGCAGGTTCTGGCCCGGGTTGTCGATGGTGGAGAGAAGCAGCTGGGCGTCGGCCAGCAGGGCGTGAGTCCTCTTCAGGTCTCTCCTCAGCTTCTTCTCCACGTCAAAGTCTCTGTGCCCCACCTGCAGGACCACACACCTCAGATAAAGAGATCTTACGGGGTCTACAGTCAGTGCATTACCGACAGTAGATGGAGAAACCGCTGTCAGACGGCCCTTTCTGAGGGGAACTGAAGCCGTTATCGCTGCTCTCTTCAAATCCACCAGACTCCATTTAAAAAATGGTAATATGGTATAACCCGCTCTCACACCCAACTCGTTAAATACCATTTAGTCAAAGCCCCTCAGCATCAGACAGACTCCATTGAAAAACAAACAGTAATTTTACCACTCGGAGCGTGGGACATCGGTTAGTTTGTTGAGGCAGCCGTAGACCAGCAACCCCTGTGTTCTGAGAGGTAAAATTACACAATCTCGACTCGCATCGACTATAGCATTCACATTACATTTAGACGTGCCAGGGACGGCGTGCCAATACATGCTCGTTACATGCATGGTGCCGCAGGAAGATTCAAAAATCAAGAGTTTTATTGTCATGCAAGCATAAGGAAACTGCATTTGTATTTCAAGTGTTTGTATTATGTTCGTGGTGAGATGATAATAATAGTTCGTTTTAACAAGAAAAGGCTCTGCGTTGCACGCCGCCATCTTAATAAGAACAAAAACAAACCCGGGTTTAGGAAAAGACTAAATCGTGACTAAAAACTGGCGTGACAAAATGAGTCAACGGTACTTTTAGTTTCCTTACGGCTGGCCCACACTACTAGATGTGTACACTGTGAGAGAGCCCACACATAACGACATGCTCTGTTGAATTTAACAGGTTTGTTCCACCATGACGGCAGCGGTCGTCCTTCCTTCTTCAGCCATCTTGGTTCTCTATTGGCTGTCGTTCTTTCCCACGTGACGGCGTCATGGTCTGTCCTCGGGGTTCCCCACACACAACAGGATATCCCATCAGAAATATTCAACATGCTTTAAATTTACCGTTTGAGATTAGTGCGGCCAGGATGGGATGGAAAAGACACTCTTAACATAGCTCACACCATCTTTAGATCCATCAAACAATCAGGGCTTTGCTGACAATCATCAGGACAAATCAGGACCAAAATCAGCTGGATTCTCGTGTGGTGTGGACCCGGCACTAGTGGACTCTCAGTTGCTCTGACCATCTAATACCAGCCGAGGTAGGTTTACATTGAACTCAGCTGGGTGCCTCACAAACAGCAGCTAAAGGCTACCGAGGGGCGAGTTGGGAGTGAGAACGGGTTAGAAATTCGTTTTTTCTAGTGGAGTCTGGTGGCTTTGAAGAGAGCATCTCTAACAGCTTCAGTCCCCCGTCATAGTGTAGACTAAACGGACATTTTAGGTGTCTGAAATGTGTTTTGCTGCTGCCCCCGTCCACAGCAGTACGGTGCATCTGCTGTAGGTAATACACTGACTACAGAGAAGTACCTCGTACCACTTCAAAACACCCAAACTATCCCTTTAAAAGAGATTATCTCATCTTATCTGAAGAAACTAAATCCCATTCTTCGTTCTAAACACTTGAAAAGACTTGAGCTGTGTGCCAGCTTGGCCCCAGACCAGGTTCTGGCCACTCATCAGGACTCCTGTTACATCCCGGTAGTGACAGAGACAGAGTGTTAAATTAGCTGCCGCCTCCTTGCAGCACATGCTTGTTTTGCGGTGGCTGTAATGTAGGAATGACATTAATCAGCCCAGAGCTCATTAACCCACAATAATTACAACAATAATGATGTACGACGAGAGGCAGAGCTGGCCGGACGCCGGCTCCGTCAGAGCCTGCTGGGATAAACGTCATGAGGATGTGCAGGGGAAGTGAGGCGGTACCTGGTCGCACAGAGTTGCTATGAGTCCCTCCAAGTCGTGCTTCTCATGAATCACCATCTGCTTCTCCTCGTACTCCTGCTCCAACTGCATCTCCAACTGCCTCAGCTGCACACACACAAACGGAGAGACTGATGGACGACCAGTTGGATCCAGCTCTTATTGTCCCTGACGAGAAGCGTTCCCTGCAGCAGGCTGCATAACGATGAGCATAAAAACATCATCATCTGTGGAAAGCACAGAAAAATCAGCCGAGGCCTCCCGACGATCTGCTGCTGAATAAATCAGCCAGAGTTTGGTGGTTTAAACCTGCCGGTGGTGGTACACGTACCAAAGTACTGATACTTTATACTACACCTCACATGCAAATATTGTACTTTCTGCTCCACTATATTTATCAGGCAGATTCAGATTAATAATACAAAATATAATCAACCAATAAATTATGATATCATCAGAATTACTGTTGGTGAACTTCACAAGCTACCTGGCTGTATATAAACTGACAAATATTGGTAAATATAAATTAAAATGATTAAAACAACTAAAAGGATTCTGCCCCTCCTTCCCGCTGTCGTTGGTTTAGAGACATTATGTCCTGTATGGATCGAGAGAAAATCTGTGAAACGACTCCGGGAACACACAGTACATTTTACAAGGTGCGGCTCCTCGTCTTGACATTTATTGAGAAACTATAGTAAACACTGAGTAGCTTTTTATTTTTATTTCATTATTATTATTATGGGTCCCCTCCCCCCGGTTCTCCTCCCTTCCCCCTCTTTTTTTTTTTTTTCCCCCCTCTGTTTCCCCTCTTCCCCCCCCTCCCCCCCCCCCCCATTTCTTTTTTTTTTAGTTATTTTATTTTTTTTTCTTCTTTTGTTTGGGTTGTGGTTGTTTTTTTTTTTTTTTTTTTTTTTTTTTTTTTTCCCTTCCTTTACTTGCCACCCTCCCTGTTTTTCCCCTCCCTCCCCCCTTCCCCCCCGGGGTCCGCCCCCCCCCCCCCCCACCCCCTAACGGGATAAGCGTTGACATGGATGGATGGATGGATGGATATTATTATTATTATTTAAAGTATTTATCATTATGAAAAATATATTGATATGTATTTATTTATTTATATATGAATTATGATTATTATTTATTTACTTATTATTTTTATCTATTTATTTTTCTTTTCCTATTTATAAGTTTTCTTTTATCTCTCGACTTAGTGGTACCAATTTAGCAGCAGCATTGTATTTATTATTTTATTATTATTTCTATTTATCATTATGATAAATAGATTATTCATATTTATTATGTATATTTATTTATATTAAAATCATATTTATTATTTTATTTATTACTTCTTCTTTCTTTTCTTTTATCTCTTGACTTATTTTTATCTATTAAGTTGTATTACAGATATTTTTATCCATAATTTAGAATATGTTTTCTGTGGTTGTTGTTGGGCAAAACAAAGTCTTTTCACTGTGCAGTTACAGTTTAATTCATTACTGATAATCAACAAAGACATCTGAGAGATAATAATTAAAAGATCATATTTACATATTTGTCAATCCGAAATATTCTGACATGAAAAAGTAATACATTAAAAATATTAAATAATTTTTATATGTTTACCGAGCATGTGACTACATTTACATTAAGACAATTGTTAAAATTGAAATATTATATTAAAATATGCAAATGAGTCATTATCCAAAGCTAGTAGTTGGTGAATTTAGGAGAAAACTACAGATGAAAAGAGGACGTGTGATGGAAGTAACTCCGGCTGTCAGATAACTGTAGTGGAGTAGAAGTACACGGTATCATGGCAGCAGAACGAGGATGGATACGGACAGTTTGAACCTGGTGACAGTCCACCACTGTCTGACTGTGTGAGAAGAAGAAGAAGAAGAAGAAGAAGAAGAAGAAGAAGAAGAAGAAGAAGAAGAAGAAGATAGTCCTTTATTAGTCCCACGAGGGGAAATTCAGTTTTTTACTCTGTTGTTAACTTATACACGGTACATGCAGACCTGAACACACACATGCACAAACATGCAGTAATGGAGAGATGTCAGAGTGATGGGGCTGCTCCTGACAAGCACCCCGAGCAGTTGGGGGTTTGGTGCCTTGCTCAGGGGCACCTCGGCAGTGCCCAAGAGGTAAACTGGCACCTCTCCAGCTACCAGTTCACACTCAGTTCTTGGTCCATGGCGGGACTTGAACCGGTGACCCTCCGGTTCCCAAGCCAACTCCCTACAGACTGAGCTACTGCCGCCCCCAGTGAGGAGGAGTTTTCAGCAGAAACCTGCAGGAACGTCTGCAGAGAAGTGATGTAACTGCTGTCTGGTTGCATAACATGAAGAAAATAATAATAAGTGGATCATTTAGTGAAAAGAAATCGTCTCTTTCTTTCAGCCGAGGAAGGACGTTGAGAAAGACCCGTCTGTACACAAACAGCACAACGCTGCTCTCTCAGACAGCTCACCGCTCAGAGCTGCTGGAGAACCCGACTGACCACGAGTCTGAAACCAGGAGGAGGATTTAATACTGTGGCCACTGAACCGAAGACCGCCGCTTTCATAAGTGACAGGCTGTTTTCTATTTAGTCCGGTTCGCTCTCACAGTGCACAAATAAGCTGCTGAGGAGCGTGCACGAAGGAGCGAATTTATCTTTTCTGTCACTTTTACGGAGGAAATCTTTGACTTTGAAATACTGCTTTCACTTTGACTCGTCACTGATCTGCTGAGTCCCGTCTCCTCCAGTTTAGAAACATCTCCATATTTGTGGACTTTATTGATCATCTTCTGTGTGTTCTCTCCGGCCCAGATGTCAATCAGACATCAGTCGGTCCTCTCCCACTCATGTTAACCCCTCCGAGTCCATCTCAGCCAGCGTTTCGGTTCACTTGGAAACGATCCAGACTTTAATCGACAGATCTGTAAAACAGAGTTTCTCCACAACCAATCACAGAAAAGCACCACTTTAAATCTGGTGTTACCAGAGATGAGCTCAGAAGTCATTCAGCATGAAAATTTTAACATTTAAATGAAATGTTAATTTTTAATTAAAAAGCTGAGAAAAACTCAGAGCAGCGTCTCGTCACTTTACGGAGAAAAGCTGGTCCACCTTAAGAGTCCACCTTAAGAGAGAGCCGTCGCAGATACAGGAAGTTGTCTCTGGACGTCCAGCTGAGGAGTTGTAGCTTGTAGCCTCGTAGCATTTATTCACCGACAAATAAACTGAACACACACTGTCTGCTACAGCTACGTTCACAGCTATAACACCACCAACACACACACACTCACAACCACCACACACACACACACACACTCACTCACCACCACACACACTCACCACCACACACACACACACACACACACACACACACACACCTCACCACCACACACACACACACACTCACACCACACACACACACACACACACACACTCACCACCACACACACACACTCACCACCACACACACACACTCACACCACACACACACACACACACACACACTCACCACCACACACACACACTCACCACCACACACACACACACACACACACACACACACACACTCACCACCACACACACACACTCACCACCACACACACACACACACACACACACACACACACACACACACACACTCACCACACACACACACACACACACACACACACTCACCACCACACACACACACACACACACACACACACACACACACACACTCACCACCACACACACACACACACACACACACACACACACACACACACACACACACACACACACACACACCACCACACACATACACACACACACGGTCTGTTAGAAACTTGTAAAGTCTGTGTGAGGATACGCAGAGCGCTACGGTTGCTAACGTAGCACAAACACACTGTTTGACATACTGTCGCTAAAGTTACGCCGGGCAGACACAGCTGGCAACCTGCTAAACTACGTGATGCGGTGGAGGTGGTTTTTTACTGGGAAAGTGGCTGCATGTACTGGAGACAGTGAACGCAGCACCGTAGCTGCTACAGTAACCCTCTTGATGGTAAACTGGAGACAGTGAACGCAGCACCGTGGCTGCTACAGTAACCCTCTTGATGGTAAACTGGAGACAGTGAACGCAGCACCGTGGCTGCTACAGTAACTCTCCTGATGGTCAACTGGAGACAGTGAACGCAGCACCGTGGCTGCTACAGTAACTCTCCTGATGGTAAACTGGAGACAGTGAACGCAGCACCGTGGCTGCTACAGTAACCCTCCTGATGGTCAACTGGAGACAGTGAACGCAGCACCGTGGCTGCTACAGTAACTCTCCTGATGGTCAACTGGAGACAGTGAACGCAGCACCGTGGCTGCTACAGTAACCCTCTTGATGGTCAACTGGAGACAGTGTACACATTAAAATGATTAAATGGATTAAAAGGAAAAAGCGTCACATCTTCAAATGAAAAGAATACTCCAGTAAAGTACAAGTACTTCACATCTGCTGTATATATATGTATCCGTCCTGAGTGGTATATGTGCTGCCTGTGTTTGGCCTCCAGCTGTGAATGGAGCCATGGTGTGCTGTTGACGTACCCGTCTCTGAGAGGACTTGTGTACATCCTCTAACTCCTCCTCTTTATCCTCCAGCTCCTTCAGGTGCATCTGCTTCATCCTCTCCATCTCCATCTCAAAGCGCATGTGGATCTGTCGGAGGGAGGAGAGAGGTGAGCGGAGGGCCGCATCGCTGACTCAGCGTATGTGTGATGTATGTCTAACAGCACCTGTTGCTGCTGCTGTATCTTGGCGGTGAGCGTGGCGATCTCCTGCGCCCTCTCGCCGGCCTGACTCTCCAGGAGGCGAAGCTGTTTCTTGAGGTCGGGCAGCGAATCGGAGGCGAGATCAACGGGCAGGCTGAGGTCACGGATCTGAGCGCACAACTCGTCTTTCTGCTTCTGCAGACGGCCCGCCTCCGCCTGGCTCTCCTGAACACAAACATACAATTATATATATTAAAAAAAGATGTTGATGTCTGTGGAAACTGCAGCCTGTCTGGAGCCGAGGCAGGTTAAACACACTCATCTTGTCAGGGATACTTCTGCACTTTGGCGGATGAAACTGAAGCGTGTAGGAGCACAAACACAAAATCAATACAGTTTCTGAGAGAAGAAACAACCTGTTTTATCTCCTGCTAAACCTCCGCTGTTATCATGTTACAAAAATCACCAGGTAGTTCATTAAAGCAGCAAATACTTTTACTTCATAGAAGAATCCAGAACCAGGCAGAAGAGACGACGGCTCCCATCCCCCGCTGTAAAACCCACGCTAACACAAGGACAACATGCCGACTCCACACAGACGGACCCCAGACCCCATCAGGCCAGGTCACCAGTCCACCACAGGGCTCACAGAGACAACCATTCACACTCACATTCACGCCTACGGGCCATTTAGAGTCATCAATTAACCTGCATGTCTTTGGACTGTGGGACCCGGAGAAACCCATGCTAACTCGGGGAGAACACAGAAGGCCCCCAAACTGGATCCAGCCCGCGACCCTCTTGCTGTGAGGCGTAGTACTAACCACTGAACCACCCTGGAGTTCGAACCTCAGAAAGGCTCAACCAGACCGCGCTGCAAAGCCGCAATATTTCGCCCTGGAAACGAAACTGAAGTTTAAAAAACAAAATCAGTTCTTGGTCCCTAAGACCCAACTAGACCACGCTGACAACCATCAGACCAGATCTGAAGATCCTCAGTTTAATAGTTTCTGAGTTCTGCTCCAGAAACAGACCGCACACCCCCGACTACACTGTCTCTGGCTTTAATAACTAAGTACATTCACTCATGTACTGAGGTACTTTCCTTGAGTATTTGCACTTTCTGCTACTTTCTACTCTACTACATCTCAGAGGGTAATATCGTACTTCTTACTGCACAACATTTATCTGATAACTTTAGTTACTGTTCAGATTCAGATACAGGTCCGGTGTGAAGGATCTGGTGCTATCTGGTGGTGTGAGTCCTCCTCCACTCACTCCTCCCTTTAAAACACAGAGGTAACAGGAGCCGCTAACTATTTATTCATTTTATTTATTAATGAATTAATTATTAATTCTTTTTTTTCGATTTTGTTTGGGACATTTTTCATTAGGTTTCCTCGTTTGACGTGATGCCATTATCTGCCTTTCCATCAGACATCAAACTTTTTTCCAACAATTTTCACAATGTTTTGGGAAATGATAAATCTCCCTTTAAGGTACATTTTGAACAGATAAAATGTGAGATTAATTTGCAATCAATCACAATGAAATAATCTAATCAATTGACAGCCTTAATTTGTACCTTTTGTATGTCCATAGGGTTCTATAAGCCATTATCAGTATCGACTATACCCATATATTTCACATTTCTTTCTTGTGAATTTTATTGCCTTTTTATACACGTGAAACAAAATAAAAATGAAGATAAGATGAAGTAAAATGCATAACATCAGATGGAAAATAAAGTAAATCAAATATAAAGGCGCCTGCTTCGTCACATAGAGACTTAATGTTAAAACAAAGTCCTTGAAGGAGACAAATAGCATCATATTTTTTGTTTAATTTTTCTTTATTCTGTTCTGTCTTTGACTGCATGGTATGTTTTTATGTTTCCTTTCCTCTTTCCTGAATCTAATTATGATCTAAATATCCATTTAGTTTAATGACTGCATGTTTTAATTCTAACAACAAATAAGGAATAACAGGAGCAGACTAGGACTCTTTGGATCACATCTCTGCTGTATTTCATGACGGATATGAAGACGTTAACCTTTCAGTAGCCCATGAATATTTACAGTCAGACATACCGTTGACTCCACACGTCTCTGACTCATCAATCTGCAACGCAATTTGCATCTTTTTACTGGCGCGAGGCCGCCTCATGAATCACATGTGACATCTGTAATTTCCACAATAGATTATGTGCTCCGTTCCAGGTTAACATGACGAATGACGCACGCTGACATTTTACCTTAAAGCTCACTATTTCATCACCAGCGTCTGTGTGTGCAGACTCTTTGCTGATGTTATCCTCCGACACAGATAGCAGCTCGTGCTGTCAATACGTCAATACGTCAGCGCTAATGCGCCGCCCGCCATGTTCCTCTCCAACCTGATGACCCAGACGCTGAGTCATTACGAGGTTTTCAGTTGTGCACACCTGCAGGCTGCGGCGCAGACCGTAGACTTCAGCCCCCAGAGCGGTGCTTTCCTGAACGGCTTTGTCCTTCTGCTCTCTCTCGTTGTGGGCTTCCTCCAGAGCCTGAGTCAACTCACTGTCGAACCTGCAGAAACCACAACCACAGACACACACAGTAAAAGACTGCACACCTGCTTTTATTCAGCGGGACAAAGTAAAGCCTGTGTAGCTGGTCGAGAAGTTTCCGGTAACTCGCAGCGCTGGAAGAACGTCTCAGATCTTCAGCGGGAACTTTGGGATTTCTCAACCTGGACCCTGGTTTCCCATGTTTTTGTGTCTTAGGGCGCATTCACACCAGCCTTTTGGTGCGGTTCATTTGGGTTGGTGTGATACATATACTGGAATTTTAATTCCTGTTTGACCAATTTGTTGCCGCATTAAACATGTTTACACTTGAGGTGTAATTCCTGTTGATTTTGAAGATTTTAACCAAGTTGCTGGTATTGGATTTATTATTTTAATTAATATTTATTTGTTATATTTTGTTGTCAGGCCTGATGTTTCCTTACACATAACAGGATGATCCCAGTCACTTCCTCCATACCGCTGGTGAACTAAACATCGGATTCAGATCGGTGCTCGGTACCGGCCGATACCCAAAGCCCTGGTACTGGGTGTCGGGGCTGAAACAGTCCCTGAAGTTAAGGAGACTAAAAGGAGAGGCCCAGCTGGGTACAGACCTCCTCTGTTTGCGGTCCAGCTCATGCATGCGGCTCTGCAGGCTGTCTGTGAGGACTCGGGCGTCCTGGAGGTCAGAGGTCACACGGCGACAGTGACGTTTCAGCTCTGTCGCGCTCCGTCTGGACTGGTCCAGCTGGGTCTGCAGCGCTGCCACCTGCACACACAGTGTTTTCACCCTCAGACATCTAACCTAGCATCAGTGTTCCCGTGCACGTCAGCGCGTCCCGCCTCACCTTGGTATCCAGCTGCTGTCGGCTCTGTCTCTCCGTCTCCAGTTTTTCCTCCGTTTGCTTGAGACGTCTGCGGACAAAGTCCACCTCGGTCTGGCAGCACTCCAGCTGCATGGCCAGCTCGCTGTCTGTGTGGACACCATGAGACCTGGTCAGAGGTGACGGCTCATTTTAAAGCTGTACTCAGAGTACTCACACCCTCCACTCAAGTTACAGTACAAACAGGTGTGGAAAGACTACCACAACATTGTACTCAAGTAAAAGTATTTGTGTATACTAACTGTATTTTGAGGTACTAACTCATTATTTTTAGATACTGATTCACTATTTTGAGATATTAACTCTTTATTTCAGATATGAAGTCCTTATTTTGCAAAACTAGTCTCATTATAATGACTTAGTGGATCTTTTATTTCCATACCAAGGCTCGGTAAGTTTTAATGTTACGTCTTGTCTTTGTCCTCCGTCCTTCGTCCTCCGTACCTAACAGATGGCGTCGGAGCGGATCAACCGGATGTTTACCTGTCGCTGCTCCTCGCTGACTCTCGGCGATCTGGGCTTTCTGTCTCTCCTCCTCCAGCTGCTTCTCCAGGGTTTCCATGGCGACTTTACTCTGGTCTAGACGAGCCTGGACCATAGAAATCATTTCAGAAAAGTATTAAAACAAGCAGCACAATAAATCTCTGTATCCAGGAGGTGAGAGGGTGTCATTAAGGTGATCCTCAGGCTCGTGCACTGAGGACAGAGTAATAGATTACTTTGTCAGTAGGTGGTCTACCTGCAGGTCTCTGTTCTCCCTGCTGAGCCGGATCCTCTCTGCCCTCTCCACATCCAGAGCCTGACCCACCGCATCGCCACGGAAACGCTCATCGCTTAGCTCCGATGTCACAGCGGTAACCTACGCACACACAACAACATGAGCAGTGTGTGTGTGTGTGTGTGTGTGTGTGTGTGTGTGTGTGTGTGTGTGTGCGTGTGTGTGTGTGTTACAAACCTTGGTCTCCAGGCCGTCTGCTGTCTGTCTCAGCTCATTTCTCTCCTTCTCTGATTTCTCCAGGCGTCGTCTCAGAGCTGATATCTCATCCTGACAAGAAGAAGAAGAAGGAGGAAGAAGAGGAGGGAGAGGAGGGAGAATAAGAGGAGGAAGAAGAAGAAGACGAAGAAGAAGAGGAAGAACAAGAAGAGGAGGAGGAAGAATAGGAGGAGGGAGAAGACGAGTTTTCTGTTTTCTCAAATGTCACACATAACTCTGTGTGTGTCTGTGAGTGTGTGTGTGTGTGTGTGTGTGTGTGTGTGTGTGTGTGTGTGTGTGTGTGTGTGTGTGTGTGTGTCTTAGTGTGTGTGTGTGTGTGTGTCTGTGAGGGTGTGTGTCGGCTTTTCCCGCAGCCTTTCGTTGTCCATGTTGACGTCGAGTTGAGGACGAACTCTGCAGAAGAGTTTCCACCAGGTCCACTTGGACACGACCCTCAGAGCCCGAAGGTTCCTCTGCAGACAGCTGACGGCCATCTGCTGCACCTGGAGACAGGACAGGGGGTCCGTCAAGATCCAGATGCAGATCCAGATCCAGAATGACTGTTCTGACTGCCTCTGCTGAAGCTGCAGTAGTACTGCGTGTATTATAAACGACCACTACTTCAAAATCAACCTGCATACATTTTTTATCATCAGCGTTTCTGAAAAAATGTCAGAATAAAATGTTTTAAAAATTGTCCAATAAAATGTCCACAGAACTTCCCCAAAAAAGTCTTAAAAACACCACAAACTTTAAAAAAAACTAAAACTGTAAAAAAAAAAAAAGGTTTAATAAAAAAAAGTCAAAAAAAGTATTTAAAAAAATGTTAATAAGTAGAAAAAAATCTGAAAAAAGTCTAAAAACATTTGAAAAATGTGAAAAAAATGTCAGGAAAAAAAGGAGAAAAACAAATCTGAAAAATGTAATTAAAAACAAAAGTCCCAAAAACTGTTTAAAAAATGTCAAATAAATAGGAAAAATTTGAAAAATGTCTGAAAAATACCCTAAAAATGTGGAAAAAAATGTCCAAAAAGTTAGAAAAAAAGTAAAAAACATTTTTCAAAAATCATCGGTCATTTTTAAAATATATTTTCTAGATCGTACGATTAATCAACATACTGATGTCCGGTTTAACTCACACAGGACTGTTAGCTGCAGGTCTGCTGATGACAACCTGAACTGTGGTTCAACAGCTGAATAAGCTGTTTTGGAGCAGCTTGTTTGTTTTTTGTTTGTTTGTTTGTTAGTTTGTCCTCAGCATCAGATCAGATGTGGACAGCCGGCCACCATCACAGACACTAACCTTGAGTCTGCGGTACTTCTGGCGGGCCAGATGTGCCATGCAGGCGGCCTGTAGATAGACCAGCCAGCCGGTGACCTGCTGGTCCCTCTGCTGCTCCAGGTACTGCAGCACACCTCGCTTCATGAACACCTGAGACGAAGAAGAGGAAGAGGAAGAGGAAGAAGGTCCATGAGTCACATCGGCTGGATTCATGTTCTGCTGCGTTGATTAGAGGACGTCCTCACCCTGCTGGCGCCCACCACGATGCTCTTCTTATCCAGATCCAGTTCAACCAGCAGCTCCTCCACCGCCTGAGACACCGACAGAGGAACACAACAAGTTCATTCAGAGCTGAGGACCAGAAGCGTCTGTATGAGCGGCTGCGATGCACCAGCTGACCTTTCTCTCATCATGGCTGACAAACATCGAAGCGTAACGTTTCATGACTGGAGGCGACAACGCCTGGAAATGACACCTGAAGTCACTCAGAGTCATGTGCTCTGGATAACCTGAGAGGAGACAGAAACCCAGGATTTAGACATTAAGGTTTAAATGTGTGCAAAGACATTCAAGGACAAAGTTATCCAAAAAGTGTGAGCTGACACCTCACTGATCCCTGCAGCAGATTAAAGCTTAAACAAATCAAACCAAGATTTATATACAGAAAGGAGACGGTTAAACTCATGCACAACATCTTTGGCTTATTAACCCTCAAGCCCAACAAAAGTCTTTTTAAGGGGGTCTTTAGAAGGTCCAGGGGGTCTTTAGGGGGTCTTTAGGGGGTCCAGGGGATCTTTGGGGGGTCTTTAGGGGGTCCAGGGGGTCTTTAGGGGGTCTTTAGGGGGTCCAGGGGATCTTTGAGGGGTCTTTAGGAGGTCCAGGGGGTCTTTAGGGGGTCTTTAGGGGGTCTTTAGGGGGTCCAGGGGATCTTTGGGGGGTCTTTAGGGGGTCCAGGGGGTCTTTAGGGTGAGGTAGCAGGTCAACAGTAGATGTCACATCATCTGAAAGCTGGAAACCTGGAGATTAATCTGAGAGGATGCTCAAGATATTCTAGTGTATCAGGTTTTGTAACATTATAATGGAAGTATATGGTGTCCATCCTCATGTACTGTTATGTCTGTGGCAGTGTCATATATACATATGTACATATGTATATATATATATCCATGGATACATGGATATATATATACATAGATAGGTATATATGTGGATATACAGTGTGCTGACCTGTGCGGTGGAGCTGCAGGGCCGACAGGATCTGGGTGGAGTGCAGCTGGACTCTGAGCGCCGGGACGTCAAACCCTCCTCCGTCGGTCTTAGCACTCACACACTGCAGGAACACCGGCCTGGCTCGACGGATCAGGTTCACCAGAGCATCCTGCGGGGGCAGCGGCCCGACAGACTGAATCCAGAGGTACTATTCTCAGGAGCTAATGTACTCTATGTACTGTACCACTTACTGCCTGCAGTTTCACTGCGATGGACTGGGAGTGTCTGCGTATGGCCGCCATCCCTCCGCTGAAGGTTTTCCTGAAGGTGCCGTTCCTCTGCAGGGAGCGCTGGCTGCTGCCCTCCAGACCCCCCAGACCTCGGCACAGGGGGGGCAGAGAGATTTTGGGGGTAAACATGGCCTTCACCTCCCCTCTGAGGAAGACAGAGGGAGAAACTCCTTATCACATGTGATGGTACGAAAACATTACGGATACAGTAATCAGATTACATATTATAATATATAATCTCATGAATACATGATAAAGTGCCCTGTCATACAACGGATGTGTGTTCACTTATTTTTATATATTTATTAGTTCTATGGCGGTACTATTGTAGTAGTAGTGTGTACTGAGATTTGTAAATGTACACTGAGACTTGTAAATGTGTGCAAAGATTCGTAACTGTGTACTGAGGTTCATAAATGTATCATGAGAGTTGTACATGCACACCAAGATTCATAAATGTGTACCAAGAGTTGTAAGTATGTACTGAAATTTGTAAATCTGAATACACATTTACAGATTCTTGTACACATCGACACATCTGAGTACACAGATACAGACTGAGAAACAGCTTCACAACTCCTCACACTCATTTGCAAATAATATTAATACAATAAACCCTCATAGGTTTTCATTTTTTTCTGCCGTCCATCGCAGATAAACTTAAAAATGCTTAAAAATCATAGAAATCAAGATGCTCATAACTGCAGAACTTGGTTTTCGTCAGTATCACAGTATTCCAGTGACAGCTGTCTGTACATCCAGAGGTACACTGCAAACAGGAGCTGCTAAGAACTAATCAAGCATACTTTTAATGGTTTCAATGGGCCAAAATGTGAACAAATATAAGCTAAACCCCTGTTTGTAATATAATTATGTTCCGTAGCATCAAAAGTACATAGGAGCCTACTACAAGACGTTTACGGGGACATGACGGCCATGTCTCAGTGTTCAGCCCAGTGGGCCTTAAACAGACTCACATGGTGGAGTTCTGCAGCACACAGATGGCGTTCAGAGCTGACGGGTTGTTCTGGATCAGACCGATCCATCCGGTCAGGTCGTAGCGGACCGGGTCGCTGCCCATCAGGTGGTTCACCTCACACTGCAGCGGCTGCTCACACTGACGCACTGCATGGACACACATATCGCTGTATCCTGAACACTGAATGAACACACTGTACATTCACACACACACACACACACACACACACACACACACACACACACACACACACACAGAGGGAAGGACGTCTTTACCAGTGTTGTTGTAATACTGGCAGACTCTCTCCAGGGTGCTGTTCTCACTGGAGGCTGGTGTCACCATCTCCTCGTCCAGAACCCACAGCAGACCTCTGGGGTCTCCATCTGCCGCCCGGACCTTAAACACCCACAGACCACGAAAATGAGCCTTTGCTGTTTTTCATAAAGAATATGAAAAATAAAGCATAAATTGTGCTAAAACTTTAAAGAATTTCTGGCTCCGCAGGGCAAGAAACAGTAAAGTAAAATGAATAAAAATAATATTTTAAAAAGTGCAAAAATAAATAAATAAAACATAAATGCAAAAATAAATGAATTTAAAAAATGAAAAAAATAATATATACATTTAAAAAATAATAAAAACAAATAATAAAATAAATATATAAAAGAGAAATAAATATGTCAATAAATGTGACTATTAATTAATTGATAAAATGTTTTAATTTGCTTGTATGTTTGCGGATTTGTTGTATTAATTCCTTTACTCTTCTGTATAATTTTCTTTATATTTATTATTTACTTATAAAAACAGAAATAAATAAATCGATTAGAGCAAATAAATGAGGTGAAATGTGAAATGCAAAGGAAGTAGCCAGCTTTCTGTTCTTCGCCGTGGTATGTTGGGGGGGTGGCATCAGCACCAGAGATGCCACCAAACTGAACAAACTGGTGAGGAGGGCTGGGTCTGTGGTTGGATGTGAGCTGGACAGTCTGGAGGTGGTGGCAGAGGGGAGGACCAGGAGGAAGCTGGAGTCTATTCTGAAGAACCCCTCCCACCCCCTCTATGACCAACTGGTCCAGATGAGGAGTACATTCAGCCAGAGACTGATCCCCCCTCGGCACACTACAAACCGTCTGGGTCAGTCCTTTCTTTTGGTGGCCATCAGGCTCCATAACCAAGGTCTGACCCCCATGTGACTCTGATCATCTGTATTTATTCCTGGACCAAATGTATATAATTACATATAGTTATATCATTACATATACATATGCTGTGCATATACAATACTCAATACTCACCACCTGCTGCACTTTACTTATTACTGTTACTGTTATTTATTTCACTGTCAATTTTCTTCATTGCACCTTATTTCATTCACTGCACCTTCTCTTTTACTTTTTACTGTACTGTATTTATCTGTACTGTTGATGCTGCTAAGACACCCGAATTTCCCTCCGGGGATTAATAAAGGTTCATCTTATCTTATCTTATCTTAAAAAAACCCTGTATGAATAAATAAAAAAATAAATGCAGAAATACTTAAATGAAAAAAAAAAATACAAATAAAACAATAAATGCAGAAATAAATTAACAATAAAACATAATGAAAATAATAAAATAAATATATAAATCAATTGATAAAATGTGACATTAATTTAGATTTCCGTTTAATTTGCTTCTTTATTTATTCACAGTTGTATTGATTCCTTTATTTATTTACTCTTCTCTACTATAATTTCCTTTATATTTATCTATGCTTTTAAGTATAAATACAAAAATAAATACATAAATTTGGGGAAATAAGTAAGGGGTGAAATGCAAATGGAAAATTGTCCATAAATCAATAAAAAATAAACAAATAAATATTTAATATAAATACATACATACATATTTAAAATAATACATATAATAAAAACAATAAATGTATAAATAAAAAATAAATGCAAAAATAAATTTCAAAATAATAAAATAGACATATAAAAAGGGAAAGAAGAGTAACTTCTCTCTTCTCTTGTGTGGATTTTGGTAGATGGGCATTTAGAAAACATTATATTTTGAAAATGAACCCAATCTGAATCTATTAAAGTGTGGGGGGAGGACAGGGAACAGGGAGGTTTACCAAGATTCAGCAAACAAGTCAAAACCTTTTATATTTAGGGTTCATTTAGTGGATGCTACACAGCCCACATACACAAAATGCAAATGACCTTTAATTAGACCACTGACCTGTTTCTGTCTCTGTCGTCACTGGACGCTTATTTTATCAGACATTACACAGCTCGTCATGCTGGACTCCTCATCCTCAGGGTGATGTGTGTGTTTCACTGTAGGTGTGATACAGAGTGAGTTCGTACCTGTGGAGGCGGCTGGTCGATAGCGGACACCACCTCCGATGGACTGGACTCGGGACACTCTATCTCCACAGGGACCTTCTCCTGTAACGCACAACACAACACACACACACACACACACACACACACACACACACACACACACACACACAGATATTATCAAGAAACTAATCAATAAAACAGCACAAAATAAGTGAAGTTTTCTCATCTTCAGTTGCAGCATTTGGGAAATTAATGGAACAAGTCAGGATGATTAAAGTAATAGTAGTAAAATAAATCAATAAAAAGAAATAACTTGATAAATAAATAAATACTCATTAAATGTCGCAAAAATTTATGAGTATGAGTTTATTGATGAAATGTGATAAATTGATATTTCTGCTTTAATTTGCTTTTTTATTTATCTTTGTATTAAGTCCCTTATTTATTTTTAATTTAATCATTTATTTATTAATAAAGAAAAGAAAACAGAAATGAATAAGTTTGGGGAAATAAAAAAGGGGTGAAATGCAGAGGGACACTCGTCTATACAAGAGTAAATAAATAACTGTATAAATACATAAATAAATACATACATTTACATTGCATTTTCAGTTTTATTTATTCATGCATTTAATTTTGTACATTTAAAATGTTTTTATTTTATCTATTTATAATACATAAATACATACATTTGCATTACATTTTCCTTTTTAATATTCATGCATTTATTTTGTTCATTTAATAATGTATGTATTTATTTTTGCATTTATTTTTATTTATGTATTATGCATTTGTTATATATTTCTTTTGCTTTTATCTTTTATTTATGTATTTAATATCTACTTATGCATTTATTTGTTTTATAGTTATTTTTAAACCTATGAGTGTATTTATGTATTTATACATTTATTTAATTATGGATGATTTTCTCTTTACATTTCACCCCCTATTTAATTCCCCAAATTCATTTTTTCTTTAAGAATAAATGCAGAAATAAATAAAAAGGAAAATTAAACAGAAAAGTAAATAAATAAGGGAATTAATACAAAGATAAATTCAATCAATTAATTAATTGCCATATTTATTATTAATATTATTTTACTACATTTAATGATATTATACATTAATAGTATATATTTATTTATGGAAGCATTTAATGATTGATTGATTGATTGATTGACGTTTTATTTTGGCAGGATTTTCAAGTTCACTTTGAATATGCTGTGTGACGTGATTCATTTTAGGCGGGAAGGAAAACGGTTTGATTGTACAGCAGCAGAACAAAGAAATGTGTGTTTTTAGGGTTTGATGCCGTCTGGCTTCTTGTGTGCAGCACAAACTTGGAACAAAAAGTTTTTAGCCGTTCACTGTCAGAAAAAGATGAAGCTCTTGTACTTTTGGAGTACAAACTGTCACTGGGGAAGCAGCCCAAGTACATTAGGAAGTGTCTTGGTAGCTGAGGGACATTTTCAGTTTGCTTTGTGCTGCCTTCACTGACTGCAGTGGTTGATATTAGGCACGTTGCATTGCATTAATGTGTACTTTAAAGTACTTTAAAGGTGGAACTAACGGTCTTGGGACCAGGTATGTCATATTCCTGTAATAATACATATGAGAAAAATGTACTTTTCAGTACAAGGACTTGAAACAACACTGGAAAATATGTTAGTTTGGGATGCATTATTACCGAGTTTCTGAACCCGACTGCAGAGCTGACACACATGAAATAACAGAAACAGGCATTTTAACCATAAATCAGTTAATAGTCTAGACTAGTTTACTGTTTTACGAAGATGGAAATCTGCGTCTAAAAATCCTACAAGACAGGTGAACTTAACTTAACTAAGCGTTTATTTACCGAGTCACGGCTGACTTCCTCCCTCCATCACTCATCTGTCTCTGGACCACAAACACCAATATTTCCTAACGTTGTTTTATTTGTTAGTTATTCCTCCTCCTGTTCTCCTCAGGTCACATTTGACCCAATTTCAAACTTTATTATATCATAAATATGGATTTCTTTCACCTAATTGTCCCCAATAACATGGATGGTTCCCTCCTATGGTCTTTGCAAAAACGTAAATAAAATAATGATCACCACTTATGAGAGTCCTTATTATGTGCTGCCATTAAAAAACTGCTTCAAAACAATATTATGACTAAAGGTTGACATATACTAGTATGTGATAATAACTATAGTCATAAGAATTTATGAAATCAGCTTTTCTTTACTAAAAACTTTGGCATAATTTCACGGAAATTAGGTTTATTAACCTTAATTTAAAAAAAGAGTTGTGGTAATAATTTGGAATGATGTTGACTAAATGGTGTAACAGAGAACTGGGTGATAATTTATATAATAATAATTTAATTTAATTTATAAATAGAAAATAAACCAGACTGGGTCAGTTGTGAAGACAAACGGTGGATCGTTTGTCATGGACGCGAGGACCAATCGACATCGTGTCTAACGATAATCTGGTTATACCGCTGTTGCAGCCTGTGTGTTACCTGTGTGTATCTCTCCAGTGTGTGTCTGAAGGTGTGTGTGTGGTAGTGCTGCAGCAGCCTCTCCTGCAGGTAGTTGTGGCAGAGTTCAGACCAGCCGGCTGCTCGCTCCTCTGCACCGTGTCTCGGGTTCCTGAGGCCCGGCGTGTCCACCACCATCACCGAGGCCAGCGTCAGCTGCTGACTGCTCAGAGCCCTGCGCACACACACACACACACACACACACACACACACACACACACACACACACACACACACACACACACACACACACACACACACACGTTACACAGGAATGGAGGCTACGCACCGACGCCTCATTTCCACGTGACGCCGCCTCCTCAACATCACCGAGCGACAAACAAAACAACAGGTGGCTGCTATGAGTCGGGAACTGGAAGAAAACAGATCAGTGTCATCACAGATCCACATGACACATCAGACCGGAAGAAATACTCATTTCATTAACATCAAAACACACTAAGGCTGTCAACAAATTCATTTAACGCCACTAATTTCTTTAACACGTTAAAGCAACTTGTGATTTTTAGGTTGTGGCGGCTCAGTTTTAAGGCTCGAGGGAAGATCCTGGTGTTATATCAAACTAGAGAACCTAAAGAAAACAGTTCGGTGAGGAAAAACTGACATGTCCGTCTTCAAAGGGGTCCGTTGGCCTCTGACCTCCAGATGTGTGGATGTAAATGGGTTCTCTGGGTCCCCACCAGTCTCCCCTTTACAGACATGCCCACTTTCTGATAGTCCCAGTCAGTCTGGATCAAGTCCTAGTCAAGTCAGCACTCTGACACACTGACAGCTGTTGTTGCCTGTTGGGCTGCAGTTTGCCATGTTCTGATTGGAGCAGATTGTTGATGCTAAAGTCAGAACCTGGGAGGGTTTCTGGACAATATCGGTCATTGATTTGGTTGTTGATTGATTTACAATAATAAATATATAGATGCATTTGCATAAAGCAGCATATTTGTCCACTCCCATGTTGATGAGAGGATTAAGTACTTGACAGATCTCCCTTTCAGGTCCATTGAGAACGGATTAATCATGATAAACTACTTTAATGGCCTGACAGCTCCGATCCATACCTGTTGATGAGTGAGACTATGGCGGTGAAGAGTTCTTCATAGAGTCCAGCAGCCATCCCATCAACACACTGAGCAGCTGTCAGTCTGGGACCTGCACAGACCAGAGAGAAGACATGTTGGTCTGTCTGTCTGTCCAACACTTGGACTGAAAGCTTTATTCACTGATGGTCCAAACAGGTGAATCCTACTGAGGTCGTGATCTCCCGGGTTCCCGTTAACAGGGAGACCAGGTGTCCCACTTTACCAGGGACTGCACAGCACTTTTCTCCCTTTTTGTCCCACATATTAAGTCCTTCAAGTCCAAAAGTCTGTTTTAAACTCTCTCCAACAGCTGTGTAGAAATTAGAGCAGTCCGTCATCACGGCGCTGTGTTTGCTTTAAACTGGGCACATGTGGGTCCAGGTTAAACATTTCACCTTCACCTCTTTCCTCCTTCTTTGCTTTGCTACGTCAAACGGAGGAAAAAAGCAAAT
>CAMQGK010000514.1:2252500-2277500 GCA_947000775.1 Pterois miles | reverse complement strand
ATAGATGGTGGGGCCTTTAGTATGTCCCATGGACTCCTGGTCCCTCCAGCTGCTGGACTCACCGCTGATCTTCTCCCGGGTTGTCCCAGCCTGTTTGAGGAGCGCCATTGTGAAGGCCTGGCATGCGGTGCTCTTGCCGGTCCCGCTGCGTCCCACCGCGCACACAGTGTGGTCTCTTCTGGTCCCGACCAAGGACACATACACCCGTTTGACCAGGGCAGCCAGAGCAGGGGGAGCGTCCCACGCCGAGTCCCCTCGCCGAGACTTTGGAGTCTGAAGTAGATGAAGGAGAAGATGATGACTTGAAACTCACTGTGACTTGTGACACTTTTCAGTATTATAAAACATTACCTGTAGCTGTAGAACCTAAAGCCATACTGGTCTGGTCTAAAGCTTGGAGCCATGATGCCATGCTGGTCTGGTCTAAAGCTTAGAACCATAAAGCCATGCTGGTCTGGTCTAAAGCTTAGAACCATAAAGCCATGCTGGTCTGGTCTAAAGCTTAGAACCATAAAGCCATGCTGGTCTGGTCTAAAGCTTAGAACCATAAAGCCATGCTGGTCTGGTCTATAGCTTAGAACCATAAAGGCATGCTGGTCTGGTCTAAAGCTTAGAACCATAAAGCCATGCTGGTCTGGTCTATAGCCTGGAGCCATAAAGCCACGCTGGTCTGGTCTATAGCCTGGAGCCATAAAGGCATGCTGGTCTGGTCTAAAGCTTGGAGTCATGACGCCATGCTGGTCTGGTCTATAGCTTGGAGCCATAAAGCCATGCTGGTCTGGTCTATAGCTTGGAGCCATAAATACATGCTGGTCTGGTCTAAAGCTTAGAACCATGAAGACATGCTGGTCTGGTCTAAAGCTTAGAACCATAAAGCCATGCTGGTCTGGTCTAAAGCTTGGAGCCATGATGCCATGCTGGTCTGGTCTAAAGCGTGGAGCCATAAAGACATGCTGGTCTGGTCTATAGCTTGGAGCCATAAAGACATGCTGGTCTGGTCTAAAGCTTGGAGCCATGATGCCATGCTGGTCTGGTCTAAAGCTTGGAGCCATGATGCCATGCTGGTCTGGTCTATAGCTTGGAGCCATAAAGACATGCTGGTCTGGTCTATAGCTTGGAGCCATGTAGCCCCTCTATTGGGTCTTTTTTTGGACACAGCAGGGGAACAGATCAGATATCAGTGTTTTTAGATTAGTGTTGGTGCAACCAACTACACAGCAACTCTTCAGCGTAGCGTTACTACTACTAGTACTACTAATAGTACTACTATGCGTGACTTCACCTTGCTGTGAGCCTGTAACGGAGGCCAGAAGTTGACCAGGTTGGGTCCTGCGTGCGTCAGCGGCATGCTGGCTTTAGCTCGGCTGGTCAGATTGTGCAGAACTCCACATTCGTTGACGCTCTGCAGGTCGCTCAGGTCCTCACACAGGTCCAGCTCTGATGGGTTACACTGTGGAGCAGAGGGAGGGGATGCTGTCAGCGCAGTAAAGAGTGAACCTCAGACAGGGAGGTAAACGACCGGAGCTACCTTCTCAACCTCGTACTCTGTGACATCGTGCAGCGACCCGTCTGTCTGCAGGCGGACTCTCACTCGGCCTTCTGGGAGTTCAGGTGTGCCTTCATCCGGCTTCAGCTGAGTGGCTGAAACAAGTGCATGTCAACCAATCAGAGACCAGCTATCAAACTCCATCACACACATCATCACCTGTCAACAACCACAACACCTGTTAGTAAAGCCGAGTGGTTGAAATGAGGTACAAGGTACAACTTTGAGGGAAATACTGTCTTTTTACAATCAAGAGAGGAAGAAGTACTCAGAGCCTTTACCTCTTTACAAACAGTAGCAATACAATAATGTAAAAATACTCCAATACAAGGCAAAGTCCTACATTCAAAGTCTTAAAATAAAAGTAAGAAAATCTAAGGAATATGTACTTAAATATCAAAAAGGTATGGCGGTGCTGGAAGAAGTATTGAAATCTTTTATTGAGGTAAAAGTACAAGTAAAAATGTAAAAAAAACACACAACTCACGTAAAAGTCCTACATTCATGATCATAGATAAGTAAAGTACAGAAGTATTATCAGTTTAATATACTTAAAATAGCATCAGTAAAAGTACTTATTGTTCAGTAAAATGTACTTACAGTACCAGTGGTAAAAGTACTCATTGTGCAGTAAAATGTATTTAAAGTTATCAGCAGTACTGCAGTTATCAGTTATCTGCAGTACTGCAGTAGAAGTGTACAGTATCATGAAATGTAAATACTCGTATGGCTGTATGCTCTCATCTTTTCTCTGAGCCCTGCATGTAAACGCTCGGGGGTCAAAGGTCAAAGGTCTGTGGCCATATGAAGGTTGAACAGGATTACCACTGCAGTAAGTAGCTGGATGATATGAGGAAACAAAGAGCAGATGGATGTGGATCAGCATCAGGACACAGAGACTCTGATCATGTAACACAGTATGGAGGTAATAAAACAGGCTGACAGATTACTACAGACTGTGAGTGGATTAGCAGAGGACGCCACTAATCCACACACACAATGTCCTAAATGAGAGACACTGTCTCCACTCTTTTTTAAATTAAAATAAATTAATGTGAAAATGACTTTATACATCAGATCGGCTGTGTAGTTGGTTGCACCAACAATAAATCCAAAAATGCTGGTCTCTTCCCCTCTAATAGAGGAGCTGTATGGCTCCAGGCTATAGACCAGACCAGCATGGCTTTATGGTTCCAGGCTATAGACCAGACCAGCATGGCTTTATGGTTCCAGGCTATAGACCAGACCAGCATGGCTTTATGGTTCCAGGCTATAGACCAGACCAGCATGGATTTATGGTTCCAGGCTATAGACCAGACCAGAATGGCTTTAAGGTTCCAGGCTATAGACCAGATCAGCATGGCTTTATGGTTCGTATTTAGACCAACATGGCTTCCTGGTTCAAGGCTATAGACCAGATCAGCATGACTTTATGGTTCCAGGCTTTATTTAGACCAACATGGCTTCATGGTTAAGGTATAGACCAGATCAGCATGGCTTTAAGGTTCCAGGCTATAGACCAGACCAGCATGGCTTTATATTTCCAGGCTATAGTTTAGACCAGCATGGCTTTATGGTTCCAGGCTATAGACCAGACCAGCAGGGCTTTATGGTTCCAGGCTATAGACCAGACCAGCAGGGCTTTAAGGTTCCAGGCTATAGACCAGACCAGCATGGATTTATGGTTCCAGGCTATAGACCAGACCAGAATGGCTTTAATGGTTCCAGGCTATAGACCAGACCAACATGGATTTAATGGTTCCAGGCTATAGACCAGACCAGCATGGATTTAATGGTTCCAGGCTATAGACCAGATCAGCATGGCTTTAAGGTTCCAGGCTATAGACCAGACCAGCATGGATTTATGGTTCCAGGCTATAGACCAGACCAGCAGGGCTTTATGGTTCCAGGCTATAGACCAGACCAGCAGGGATTTAATGGTTCCAGGCTATAGACCAGACCAGCATGGCTTTATGGTTCCAGGCTATAGACCAGACCAGCAGGGCTTTATGGTTCTAGGCTATAGACCAGACCAGCAGGGCTTTATGGTTCCAGGCTATAGACCAGACCAGCAGGGCTTTATGGTTCCAGGCTGTAGACCAGACCAGCAGGGCTTTATGGTTCTAGGCTATAGACCAGACCAGCAGGGCTTTATGGTTCCAGGCTATAGACCAGACCAGCATGGATTGGACTCGGAGGACACAGCTGAGGAAACGATGACAAGCGGTTGTGCATCAGGTTAACGGAGGCTTCCACACTTGTGAAACGCACCGGTATGTACTGGTCTGATGCAGCGACATGCAGCTGTTAGTGGACAAATATTTAAGATAAGATAAGATATTCCTTTATTAGTCCCACAGTGGAGAAATTCACTATTAAATTAACCAACATGTTGAAAGTACTTCAGCAGTAATAGGTGCATTATATTAATTTCAGATGGATTTAGCGTCTAAGTGAGTGTGTGGTTGATTTAATGACTCACCGAGGGTGAAGCCGTCCTTGTGGACGTACCACACAGCTCCAGCTTCATACCAAACATCTCTCACCTGAGGACAAGCAAAGACAAACAGAAGCCCTGTCACATATTCATACAGCCGACGCCTCTGCAGCGTTGTTGGTTTACACAAGATGTGAATTATAATAGAGTCTGAAGCGTGACACTGTCATAATTAGAGATATTTTCAGTGTTTATCTGCAAACAATTGATGAACATTTAAATTAATTTGCTTTAAAAGAAAGCTAAGCATCCACCGCTGCTTGGTTGGATTTTAATTTCTAGATGACAAACTGCTCACATTTCTGTCTTTAAATTAAAGAACGCAGTCTGTAAATTAAAGTGAACGACAGAAATATCAGCGAATGGAATGACAATAAATGTAAAACTGAACTAACTCTGAGACTCTCGCAGCACGTTCTCACTATCAACTCTACCAGAAAGTTAGCTTTAGGCAACAACTCACGTTGCTAATGGGACTAACGATACTAACGACACACATGACTAATGACTCACAGGATTGACGATACTAACGACACATGTGACTAATGACTCACAGGACTCACAGATCTGATGATACTAATGACACACGTGACTAATGACTCACAGGACTCACAGAACTCACAGATACTAACGACACATGTGACTAATGACTCACAGGATTGACGATACTAACGACACATGTGACTAATGACTCACAGATCTGACGATACCAACGACACATGTGACTAATGACTCACAGGACTCACAGATCTGATGATACTAATGACACACGTGACTAATGACTCACAGCCACAGGACTCACAGATCTGACGATACTAACGACACATGTGACTAATGACTCACAGATCTGACGATACTAATGACACACGTGACTAACCACTCACAGGACTCACAGATCTGACGATACTAACCCTAACCCTCATGTGACTCACAGAGCTGACAATACCAACAACTCATGTGACTCACTGACAATATTAAGGACTCACAGGACTGATGATACCGAAGAGTCATGTGTCAAAATATATCAACGTTATTTTACACTCACGCCGTAAAGCCTCTAAATGCTAACTGAAATAGTTTGCGTCTAAATGAAGATCTGATGAATGAATCAGAGGTAAAGTCGGTAAATATTCCTCCATGCCGGCGTACCTCCCTCCTGTCCTGCTCCGTTATGGTCGTGTCTGCCTGTCTTCCCTCCGGCTCCTGCCTCTCCTCCATCCCCTCCTCCTTCCTCTCCACCTGCTGCACCTCCTCTATCCTCTCCTTCTCTAGCTTCTTCTTCTTGCTCCTCTCTGACCTCATGTCCAGTTGCTGCTGCTTCTTCAGCGGCGGCGGCGTTACTACTTCCTGTTTGGTTTCCGGCATGCTGCTGGATTCGGGAGAGCAGATCTGCCTCTGAGACGAGGGCCGGCTGTTGTTGATCAGCTGCTCGGCCCGGAGAGCCATCTCCGCCTCCAGGATCGGAGGAGTCTGATCCGGGAGGAGGAACTGCTGCACCAGGTCGTTGCTCAGTTTGTTTGGCTGCAAAGCAGGAAATAAAAAAGCTCAACATTTGAAGAAATACACTTCTTACCGTACGAGACGACTGACACCACTCATTAGTAACACTCCTCATCAATTTGAGTTCCCCTAAAGGAACAGTTCACCCAAAAACAATATTAACTGTACACAGCACTCACCTCCTGAGGCTTTTAATGGTTGTAGAGAAAGTTTTCTATCGAATGGTGTTAAAAATGAAAAAGCAAACAGAGTCCGATGGAGGTCGAACAAAAGACATCAACAAAGGTTATGAACCATCGCTGAGTAACATTATCTAAGCGTCACATAAACTCAGCTATTTGAGGAGGTCTCAGAACATTTTCAGGATGCTTTATAACGTTTTTTCTGTCTTTCGTGCAGACTCGAAGTCTGTTCAGTCTGATATGCACTCTCCTTAATGGCAATCAATAGTTCTGGGACAAAATACCCCTAAACCTAACCCTAAACCTAACCCTAAACCTAACCCTGACCCTAAACCTAACCCTGACCCTAACCCTAACCCTAAACCTAACCCTAACCCTAATCCTAATCCTAGCCCTGACCCTAACCCTGACCCTAAACCTAACCCTGACCCTAACCCTAAACCTAAACCTAACCCTAATCCTAGCCCTGACCCTAACCCTAACCCTAACCCAACCCTAAACCTAACCCTGACCCTAACCCTAATCCTAGCCCTGACCCTGACCCTAACCCTAACCCAACCCTAAACCTAACCCTGACCCTAACCCTAAACCTAACCCTAATCCTAATCCTAGCCCTGATCCTAACCCTGACCCTAAACCTAACCCTGACCCTAACCCTAACCCTAAACCTAACCCTAATCCTAGCCCTGACCCTAACCCTGACCCTAAACCTAACCCTGACCCTAACCCTAAACCTAACCCTAATCCTAACCCTAACCCTAACCCTGACCCTAAACCTAACCCTGACCCTAACCCTAACCCTAAACCTAACCCTAATCCTAGCCCTGACCCTAACCCTGACCCTAACCCTAAACCTAACCCTAATCCTAGCCCTGACCCTAACCCAACCCTAAACCTAACCCTGACCCTAACCCTAATCCTAGCCCTGACCCTGACCCTAACCCTAACACTAACCCAACCCTAAACCTAACCCTGACCCTAACCCTAACCCTAAACCTAACCCTGACCCTAACCCTAAACCTAACCTAATCCTAGCCCTAACCCTAACCCTAACCCTAACCCTAACCCAACCCTAAACCTAACCCTGACCCTAACCCAGGACCCGTTAGCTTAGCTTAGCTTAGCATAAAGAGAGGAAACGGAGGTGAGAGCAGCATCAACCCCTTTTGTTCCTTGAACTGAATGTAAAACCCCTCACCGGTCTCTCGTCTTTGGCCTCGGGCTCCTTCTGTTTGGTCTCCTTCTCCGAGTCTCGGACCAGCTGCTTGAGGAAGCCGCCCGGCAGAGTTGACAGAGGTGGAGGAGGTTCGGCCGCGACCACCGGCGTCTTCTCCTCCTTTATCTGTGTAGTTTGATTGATCGAGACAGAGTCATTGAACATGAACATGAGGTTCATACTGCATGCTGCGACGAGTATTTAATAAAATCCCTGAAACTACACATGCACGTCACATTAAAGGTTTGTCTGGCATATTTTATTCTGAATTTGAACTCTGCTCTAAATAGTTTAGGGTTTTATTAGTGCATTAGGTTTTCAGTAGTTTGTCTCAGAGTTTTCTGCCTCCACAAACCCCACTGGACCTGTCCAGGTGAACCCGCCTTCGCCCAAAGCCAGCTGGGATCGGCTCCAGCCCCCGCGACCC
The DNA here is from genome assembly GCA_947000775.1 of Pterois miles. Taxonomy (NCBI): domain Eukaryota; kingdom Metazoa; phylum Chordata; class Actinopteri; order Perciformes; family Scorpaenidae; genus Pterois; species Pterois miles. The sequence goes on along the minus strand of CAMQGK010000514.1, from coordinate 2,270,132 downwards.
CTAACGGGATAAGAGGTTGACGATGAATGAATGAATTTTCTTTATCCTTCTGCTCCACTACACCTCAAAGGTAAATATTCTACTTTTTACTCCATTACATTAATCTGACAGCTTTAGTTACTTCCTGTCCAGTGAAAACCACGTACTGTGCGTCCAGATGTGCTGATGCTGAAAGTTTCTGGTTAAAGGATGTCAGTGAGTACTTTTACTTCAAGTACTTTAAAAATACTTTACTACACAGTGAGTAATACTTTTACTTCAAGTACTTTAACCATATTTTATTGCACAGTGAGTAATACTTTTACTTCAAGTACTTTAAGTATATTTTACTACACAGTGACTACTTTTATTTCAAGTACTTTAACCATATTTTACTGCACAGCGAGTACTTTTACTTCAAGTACATTGAGTATATTTTACTGTACAATAACTATTTTTACTTGAAGTACATTCAGTGTTTTTACTGCACAGTGAGTAGTTTACTGATGATCTTTTATGTATATTTTACTGCACAATGAGTACTTTTACTAACTGCACTATACATTTAGCTGATAATACTTGCACTTTTACTTAAGTAGGATTATGAATGGAGGACTTTTACTTAGTATTTTTTATATTGTTGTACTGGTTCTTTTAAAGTAAAGGATCTAAATATTTCTTATGGCAGTACTGTACTTTATTTTGATAGTTTAAATACATTTTGCTGGTACTTCTTCCTCCCCTGAATGTGACGCAGTAAAAGCACAAGATTTCCTACCTCGGATTTGTCCTTGTAAACGTGTACTTTTCGTATTTTTATCCTTATTGAAGTACTGCACATTGCGCGGAGAAGTGAGCTGGTCCCGTCACATGTCGGTGACAGCATGCAGCTTTAAAAAGCTCCGACTCACTGAGCAGCAAACATGCAGGATGACTAACGCAGCATCAGGCCGACTTCCCGCCGCCGAGCCGTCGCGGTGATTCAGGGTTAGAACGGAGGCTCCACTCGCCACCTGATCAATACACAGCACACACATGCAGCCAGTTACGTGTCAGGTGATCAGTTAATGCGCCATGCAGCAACTCTGCACCTCCCTTCTGCTCCCACAGTTTGAGGCGTGAGGACAGCGCCATCGCTTCAGCGGGGGTGTGAGGGAGGTGGTTCGGGGTGCTGGAGTCGGGGTCAGGGGTCACGGCCGGCTGTGATGTCAGAGCGGCGGCGGTGATGCGTGTGCAGAGAAACACAAACAACCTGACAACGGAGAGAGAGACGGCTGAAAGAGGCAGAAATGTGAAGCTTCGGCAGCCGTGACGAAGACGAAAAGTGTCAAATCTTTGTGAAGAGAACAAACAGATTCAGTCAGCCAGATGTGATCACACATTTCTCCATCAGCAGATGTTTCACAGCCACTTTGTGTCCGGCGAGGCGTCGTTACTCTTTAAGAAACTGTCTCGTCTTCCCTCACACACCTTCATCCATCACACTTTTATCGGCTGTTTCAACCTGCCGCCACGCCGGTTAACAGAAGCCTCGGTCCTGACAGCGGAGGACATGATTTATTTCAGATTAACTGTCTCACGCTACTGTCAGAATACAGTTTTATAAGAATGACTTTTTTTAATCATATTTGCTCCATTTCTAGCCGCTGCTGCTATTGATCCTGATTGATAAGCTGGTATCTAGAAGCCTCTGGTGAGTCCCACCCCGACCTCGTTTCATACGATACCAGTGTCTTCACTCCAGCCGTACGACTGAGCAGCTACAACCTCTGACGCTGGGATCGGACTACGTCATATTCTCCTCTCTGACGACGGCCACCGTGTCAGATCTAACGACCACAGAGCCATAAAGCCTTGCAGCGTCTTGGTCGGGTGACTGGCTGGACTACACCCATATGACCCCGACCAGCCGTCATCAGGGCGACAGGTGCATTGTGTGTGATGGTGACGGTTTTGCGTTGCGAAAAGAAAAAGGAAAGAGAGGAATTCGGGTTGTGGAAGGGACAGAGAGGACGGTACAGGCTGGCGATACAGAACCTCAGGTAACGAGAGGTCGAACATTTCCTACTGCAGGTACAAGAGCCCAGCTGGCCACATAGCTTTCTATACATGTAGACACGCTGTAGACGCTGCTGCTGGGTGTTGAAGACCACCAAACAGCACAACCAGACCACACCATCAACCAGACCACACCATCAACCAGACCAGAGCATCAACCAGACCACACCATCAACCAGACCAGAGCATCAACCAGACCAGAGCATCAACCAGACCACACCATCAACCAGACCAGAGCATCAACCAGACCACACCATCAACCAGACCACACCATCAACCAGACCACACCATCAACCAGACCACACCATCAACCAGACCACACCATCAACCAGACCAGAGCATCAACCAGACCACACCATCAACCAGACCAGAGCATCAACCAGACCACACCATCAACCAGACCAGAGCATCAACCAGACCACACTATCAACCAGACCACACCATCAACCAGACCACACCATCAACCAGACCAGAGCATCAACCAGACCACACTATCAACCAGACTACAGCATCAACCAGACCACACCATCAACCAGACCACACCATCAACCAGACCACACCATCAACCAGACCACACCATCAACCAGACCAGAGCATCAACCAGACCACACCATCAACCAGACCACACCATCAACCAGACCACACCATCAACCAGACCACACCATCAACCAGACCACACCATCAACCAGACCACACCATCAACCAGACCACAGCATCAACCAGACCACAGCATCAACCAGACTACAGCATCAACCAGACCACACTATCAACCAGACTACAGCATCAACCAGACCACACCATCAACCAGACCACACCATCAACCAGACCACACCATCAACCAGACCACACCATCAACCAGACCACACCATCAACCAGACCAGAGCATCAACCAGACCACACCATCAACCAGACCACACCATCAACCAGACCACACCATCAACCAGACCAGAGCATCAACCAGACCACACCATCAACCAGACCAGAGCATCAACCAGACCACACCATCAACCAGACCACAGCATCAACCAGACCACACCATCAACCAGACCACACCATCAACCAGACCACACCATCAACCAGACCACACCATCAACCAGACCAGAGCATCAACCAGACCACAGCATCAACCGGACCACAGCATCAACCAGACCACACCATCAACCAGACCACACTATCAACCAGACCACACCATCAACCAGACCACACCATCAACCAGACCAGAGCATCAACCAGACCACACCATCAACCAGACCACACCATCAACCAGACCAGAGCATCAACCAGACCAGAGCATCAACCGGACCACAGCATCAACCAGACCACACCATCAACCAGACCAGACTATCAACCAGACCACAGCATCAACCGGACCACACCATCAACCAGACCAGAGCATCAACCAGACCAGAGCATCAACCGGACCACAGCATCAACCAGACCACACCATCAACCAGACCAGACTATCAACCAGACCAGAGCATCAACCAGACCACACCATCAACCAGACCACAGCATCAACCAGACCACACCATCAACCAGACCACACCATCAACCAGACCACACCATCAACCAGACCACACCATCAACCAGACCAGAGCATCAACCAGACCAGAGCATCAACCAGACCAGAGCATCAACCGGACCACAGCATCAACCAGACCACACCATCAACCAGACCAGACTATCAACCAGACCACAGCATCAACCGGACCACACCATCAACCAGACCACAGCATCAACCGGACCACAGGTTTAACAGGCTCTGAGTTCTGCTCCAGAACCGACAGCAGAAGGACGGATGGACATGCGAAGTGCTCCATACCTCCGACCGCGTCATCGTGGGGTAAAATTACTGACAAACTGTGTCATTCATACAACATCTGTGCTGTTAGATCTAGTTTCAGTAGTATTGTAGTACTCTGTGGACAGCCCAGAAACTCAGACCAGCTTCTACGAAACACTGCTGCCAAACTACAAACAACGACTAGAAAACGTGGCCACGTCTCCCGTTTACGCCTCCTTTTAGCTGTCCTCACAAACCCACTTTAAATGAACTTCTACAGGAAATGAGTCATTTTTAAATCACTAAACTCTTTTTTATAGACTGGATTTAATACGTATCTTATGTCCCTCGTGACTGTTATATTTCTATCGGTCTGTAAAGTCTGATATAAATAAAGGTTATTATTTGTCAAACGCTCCGGTAGATAGAGGACACCGTTTCCAACCACAGCGTTCACACACTTTTAATCCCTGTTTATTTCTCCGCCTCTCATGTTTCAGTCCAGTATCATCTATTCATGGGAGGTGAGCTCTGGACTCTGGACTCTGGACTCAGAGGACCGGGACGATCCGCCGACCTTCAGAGAGTACTATCAGGATACCTGATGTGTTTTTACCATCAGACCATGGGGGGATAATCGAGTCAGACACTTCTGGGCACTTTTACTTTGTAAAATCTCTAATTTAATCCATTAAAATGTTTGATTTTCAGCATGTCTGCAGTCAGAGACGTCCGGAAGTCAAATATATCAGGATCATTATCAGGAATTATTGACATTTCCCTCACAGATTAGTGGTATTTTGTCTTTAATTTATCAGGGTCATGTAATGTTTTATACTCTGCTGAATATAATCCATCAGTCTGATTTCCATAGATGGATTCTGTAGATCCAGTTCCCTTTGTTAACATCTTATTTTGAAAACTAGTCCCAGGTGTCTACTTCCTCTAACTCCTCCAAGGTCTGCAGCTCTCCGTCAGCTCCGTTGTCTTTATGTTGGTGGTAAATCAGCGATAACTTCCTTCTACCTCCACAGAGACTCACATGAAGCAGATATATTGATCCTGACATTAAACCATCTTTCATTTTTAAATAAACTATTTTTCCCCACCCATACGAAACAACCAAAACTTGTAATTTACACAAATATTCACACTTCTACTCCACTACATTTACCTGACAGCGATAGCTACTCGGTACTTTGCATACGAAGATTTCACATTAAAATAATAATAATAATAATAATAATAATAATAATTATAAAAATAATAAAGCAGTATCTAGCCGGTAACCTGCATCATCATTAGGATGAGTCCTGTGGAGGATGGAACCCGCCAAAATAAATAAATAAATAAATAATGTAGTCATTAATTCATTGATAAAGTCACATTTATTATAATTTATATTATAATTCATAAATTTTCAAACGAATTTATTTATTTTGCATTTACTTTTAATTTTATTTATTTACTTAGCATTCATTATTTATTTATTCATTTTTATCTCATATTTATTTTAATTTTATTTTTTAAATGTATGTATTTATTATTTATTTATGCATATTGTTCCGTTCGAATTTCACTGCTTACTTCTGTCTATATATGTATTATGTATGTAATATATGTACATATATTGTGTTTTTTATGTATTTATTTTGTTTATTTCTACATGTTTTGCTCCAGCCTCCATCACCTCTGAACTTCAAACTAGAAATAACTGTTAGAAATACGCTTATCAAATATTAAAAACCCGCCACAACCCATTAGAGAAGAGAGTCTGGAAACCTGGAGCAGGTTAGTCTGGATCCAAACCTCCGGCCTGGTAAACTGGCTGAAGGAATGTGGGTCACACAGACCTCAGACCACGTCCAGGCGCCAGGCCGCGTTGATCCCTGTAAACAGGTCCACCGCTGGTTCCAGCAGCGCGCCAATCAGGACCGGCACCAGGACTGTGACCCGGCACCAGGACCGTTCTAGACCCTACACATGAACGCGCTCACTCGTGACCCACGAGGAGCTTCTAGAAACGTCGGAAACAGTGAAAACACTTTAACAGCAGCGAGTCTGAGGTCAAATCACACATCTCACCCGGTTTCTGAGGCGCTCTGGACCCCCTCTCTGAGCCCTACTAATAAAACCTCATCGCGTCCAGTGGTCCGTGTACTCTGGCCCGGATCCGGCACCCAGCGACCTACCTTCAGAGAGCAGCTGACGGGTCCAGACCAGCACCACCGCGGTCAGAAATAGACTGCGGGTCTGCAGCCAATCCCGCACAGCGATAAGCGGCGGGCCGGCTGACAGACCAGCGCGCTATTAATATCTGCAGGCGGAGGACGGCCGGGGGGGGGGGGGCGGGACACGACCCTGTCCGGGACCCGACCCTGTCCGGGACCGCCTGCTACCACATGACTGGGAGAAGTTCATTAAACCCAAAATCAGAGTAGTTTTTCTAACATTATGAGCTGCATTTAAGGGTCGTTTTCTGAATGTGTGTGAATTAAAGGGGGTGTTAGAGGACGCGGGGCACGTGTCCAGGTCTGCAGGAATCAGCTGTTCAGTTTGATTGACAGCTCCAGCTGAGGAGGGGGAGGAGGGGGGAGGAGGAGGAGGGGGAAGGGGAGAGAGGAGAATCAACAACCCTACAAATATGTGTTTATATACACAAGTAATCTGCTGCATTTTAACCCTCTGACCGTCAGGTTTGGAGCTTTTTTAACCTCCGTTGGGACAAGCTGGAATGAGCTGATTGGATTCATTGTAGTGATGTTAATCAGCAGCTAGTCCACCTTAAGAGTCCACATTAAGTCTCCACCTTAACACAGAGCCAGCGCAGATACAGGAAGTTGGCTCTGGACTTCCAGCTGAGGAGTTGTAGCTTGTAGCCACGTAGCATTTATTCACCGACAAATAACCTGTACACACACTGTCTGCTACAGCTACATTCACAGCTACAACACCACCAACAAACACACACTCACCGCCACACACACACACACACACACACACACACCCCCCCCCCCCCCCCCCCCCCCACACACACACACACACACACACACACAGTCTGTCGGAAACTAGCTGAACTTACACCGCGAGAGCATGTGTGGGCTCCAGTTCACCGTCAGCAGAGTTACTGTAGCGGCCACGGTGCTGCGTTCACTGTCTCCAGGTCACCGTCAGCAGAGTTACTGTAGCGGCCACGGTGCTGCGTTCACTGTCTCCAGTTCACCGTCAGCAGAGTTACTGTAGCGGCCACGGTGCTGCGTTCACTGTCTCCAGTTCACCGTCAGCAGAGTTACTGTAGCGGCCACGGTGCTGCGTTCACTGTCTCCAGTTCACCGTCAGCAGAGTTACTGTATCGGCCACGGTGCTGCGTTCACTGTCTCCAGTTCACCGTCAGCAGAGTTACTGTAGCGGCCACGGTGCTGCGTTCACTGTCTCCAGTTCACCGTCAGCAGAGTTACTGTATCGGCCACGGTGCTGCGTTCACTGTCTCCAGTTCACCGTCAGCAGTTACTGTAGCGGCTACGGTGCTGCGTTCACTGTCTTCACACCAGTGGTTGCAGTCTGATCTTTAGCTGTTGATGAAGCGTAGAATAAATAATCGATATATCATATACTGTATTTAATCCCACTCACCTCGACTGTACTTCTAGGATGCAGGTTCTGGTCTTCACCTCTGGATGTTGGCTGGTAATTAAAGCTCTTTGTTCGACATCTGGAAACATCTGGAAACATCTATGAAACCAGCGCTGCGCTACATTAAACACATCTGGAGGCCTCCAGTTTGGTGATTCATGAGTTAGCTAACACTGCGGTAGCTACGTTAGCGTCTCCACGCTGCACTTTCACCAAGTATATTTTTGTTAAGTTTTACTCTGTAAAGTACATAAAAATAATCTGAAAGTATACTCTCTAAATATAACTTTGAAAGAAGAATACTAATCACATACTTGAAATCCAAATTTGTACACCTGGTACGTATACAAAATACTTATTTATTTATAATACTTTGGGGGCGGCAGTAGCTCAGTCTGTAGGGAGTTGTCTTGGGAACCGGAGGGTCACCGGTTCAAGTCCCGATATGGACCAAGAACTGAGTGTGAACTGGTAGCTGGAGAGGTGCCAGTTTACCTCTTGGGCACTGCCGAGGTGCCCCTGAGCAAGGCACCAAACCCCCAACTGCTCGGGGCGCTTGTCAGGAGCACCCCCCTCACTCTGACATCTCTCCATTGTTCATGTTTGTGCATGTGTGTGTTCAGGTCTGCATGTACCGTGTATAAGTTAACAACAGAGTAAAAAAATTGAATTTCCCCTCGTGGGACTAATAAAGGACTATCTTCTTCTTCTTCTTCTTCTTCTTGTACCTCTCAGTACAAAAAGTATTTTGACCCTAAAATGTTTATTTTTTCTCAGTGGATGGAAGTAAATAAGTACTTATACTGAAGCACTGCATGAAGTACAATTTTGCAGTATTTAAGTATTTTTGTTTTCTACTTCTACATCTCAGAGGTAAATATTGTACTTTTTACTTCATGTATTTAATAACTTTAACTCTCCAGGTCCAGATTATTAATATACAATAAAATCAACTAATAAATGATCTATTACAGATTATAGTGATGAACGTCACTATTAGTCCGCATAATGAGTACTTTTACGTCTGGTACTTTAAGTATAGTTTGTACTTGAAGGAAAAATAAGGACCAGGTGTGCAAAACTTTGGCATATACTTGTACTTTAAACGAGTATTTTCATTTTTTGCATCTTTCTACTTCTACTCTACTACCTCTCAGAGGGAAATGTACTTTTCTTCATCTGATTACTCCATAATGAGTACTTTTACTTTAAGTATATTTCGATGTTGAAGCATAAAACTAAACTGGTAAAAGTCATCGACTTGTCAGAGAAGTTTCACATATATAATGTTTAAAATGACATTATGAGTGAAGATATTACCTGATATTTGAGATGTAAAAGCAAAGCAAACGTGACAGGAAGCAACACGGAAAAAGGATTTTTATTCATGAACTGTTTTTACAAGCAGTCCAACACGCAACTGTCCTACCTGTCTGGAAAACAAAAAAACAACAAAAAATAAAAATCATCGAAATAAAATAAATTTAATAATAATCATTGAATAATATCATCAATTATATATCAGTATTATCATAACCTTAATGGCAATAATAACCCAAAAGCCAGTAGTATCTGTTTGTTGGTGGCGTATGAGTTTCTGACGGCGTCGACCGGAGGGCGGTGCTTCTCTGCGGGCGGAGCGCCCGTGAACGTGGAGGAGAGGCGGAGCGAGGGCGGCTCCCCGCACACGCAATAAATATGAAAGAGCAAAGAGTCCTGTATTCAAACAAAAATAATCATCTGGAACTCGCAGGTACAATATCTAAAGTCTTTATGTGCAAGATTTGAGCTGAAGTCTTCACCACAAACAGTTATACTCACATCGAAACCCCCGACCTCCCCGAACACTTTCATTTTGTTTTCTACATTAAATCTTTTAAATAAACCTAGAGCATTTTGTCATTTCATATACACATATATTTATATATACTTTGATTTTTTTTTCCTATATGCCATCCTTTTTAAATTGTCTTGTGTTTGCGTGTATGACCACCAAAATAAAAGTCCATAGAGAGAGATAGTGAAGCGCTCACATGGCGAACACACAAGGATGATGGCGACGTGTCCAGGGTCTCCATGGCAACGCGGTGGAAAGCCAGAGCACGCAAACACACGCACAAACACACGTACAAGCACACGCACATCCACGCTCACACGCCTCTTCTCTGGAAATATGTTTGGTCACAGTTTTGTTCCCGACGTCCACCGCGAAGTTTGTACACGTGGCGGCGAGACGGGTTCAGAAAACAGAAAGGAGGCTTCCCATTGGTTCCACTCAATCAGCGACAGTTATTTGGCACATTTAACAACTATTAAGTAACACATTTGGGCTAAAAAGGTGCAACAACATAAATCTCAATGAAAACAATAAAAACCATTTTGGTTTACAAAAATAAAAGACACCTTTGAGAGGTGACACAATTTCTCTATAAGACGATAATTTCTCCCCCTGACTGGTTAAAGGCTACACAGAAAGAAAGAAAGAAACCACGATGCACCCGAATCACAGCCTCTTCCACATCACCACAGCTCAGGAAATGCATGGACGCCACAGACTGAGGACACTGTACTGCATGAAAATTAAAAACCCCTGAAATTAATGAACTATTAAATCGCTTCCCGCTCCTCCGCTGTGCGTTCGTTTAATACGACTGTGTGCGTCTCTGCCCGACGAGGAAAATAACAGATTAAAAACGTGTCGCCTCATCTGAACTGTGTCACATTTAGGAAAGTAAAATTAACTAGACGTCGAGGAAAACTCCACCCTGAAACACTTTAATGGGCGATAAACGGACACGAGTGCTGATGAACATGTTGTCACGCTAACAAACCGTCATAACCAACTTTTTTGGCGCAAATTCATGCTGAACGATGCTGTCGTCACCGATGTCCTGATGTTGTTGAACCAGAAATGGAGGAAATAAATGTTGTCTGTGGTCACCCAGAGCTTCGATAGCAGAGACCCGAACCACAGACTGTCTATGTAGAAACAGACCAGATGACTTTATGGCTCTGATCCAACCAGACTCCATTCAGAAAACAGGCATTTTAAAAGTTGTCTGCTAGTCGTCTTGCAGACAGACCTGACAAAGCATCAGTTCAGACTGTTCACTAATCAGCATCATTATGTAGTTAGTTCAGCATCATTTTTATCTGATTATTGATATTAAATCACAGCTCAATCTGCTTATTTTGGGTTCATACTGCAGTATCGACGTGTGGCTGCTAGGTCCAGTAGATACAGCTCACCACCAGGTGATGTTATGAACCCAGACACAACGGCGTTTGGTTTTCTGACATATCTGGGACTTCAACATGTACAAAGCAGCATCAGTGAATATTTCCTCCAATGGTGGAACCTAAAGTTGTTGGTATCTATGGAGACAAGCCCCTCCTCCTCTCCGGTGAGTCCAGAGCAGAAATGACACCAGTGGTTCGTAAAGTGAGGCGACAATTCGCTTTTGCTCTTGGTGTGAATGCAACAGAGTACAACCTGCACCTGAGTGCTCCCTGCAGGCATTCTGGGAAATGCAGGCCAACTCAGCCAGTACAGAACTACATGCACATGAGGCAGGGTGTGGTAGGTGAGTGCAAAAACTAAAAAAGTCAACCCTTCATAATAAAAACAGCTGAAATGCCTCAAACATCAGAGAGAAGATCTCTAGAATGCCTCTATGAAAGTTCAGTTTGGTGTATTTAAGGGTGGATTTTTCCTTTAATTAGCTTCAGCTCGTCTTCTTCATTCTCAGCAGCTGACTGACTGGAAACCTAAACGAGGGCCGACGGCATGCGGCGATGAATCTCTGGTTACGACGACGCTCAAACAAAACATGTTCACACAGAACACGACATTCGGGAAGATTCGGCGCCTTTTTATGTGGATCAGTGTAGCAGATTGAAGCGGTTAATTCCCTCGGTGCCGCCATGTTTGACCTCCTGCATCCAGCGACGTCACAGGACGTGACGGTGATGAGAGGAGGCGAGGAAGAACGACAGGCTGCCGGTTCTAGTCTCTGGGATATTCTGCTGGATTTATCTCAGGCTGCAGCCACATTAGCTGTCAAACAGGATGTGGGTGGTGGGGACCTCCGGGCATCCTGGGACATGTAGGAAAACTCAGCTTTCTGGGTCAATACAGAGGTTAAGTCCCGCCCTTCTGCTGGACAACGTGGGACCTTATTTCAGAAAAATATGAACATTAATCAGCGGAGAGAGACGAGTTATTTTGATCCTGTTTGAGCTCCACCATGAATCAAACATCCAAGGTTTTTCAAGCCAAGACATATAAAGGTCCGTTCGCATGCTGCGTTATTTTGCGGCCTCAATGTGGACGTGAAACTTTTGCTGCAGCGTGCATGGCATGTCATGACAAGGAGCAACCAATCACAGCTGGCAGATATCTTTTCTTCAATGACTAAATATAAGGAGAAGTTCATGGTACCATACGACTGTTACTGCTTCATGGTTTTCTGACCGAGGACGTCACAACATCTGGTAGAGCGTTTATCTTTGTTTCCACTTCGGCTTCCTGCTAAATGACCACAACTTCACCATCATCATCATCGCAGGTATTGGTTGCTCAGACGGCGTGACAGGAGCGCAGCCTTCTCGGATAAAAGCGTGAACGTTTTCCACGTTTGTAGACGTGGCGTGTGAAAACTACCTCTAAGAGTGTGAAAATACATGATGATGTCTGTATGAAGTCATCCGTTCGGCTGATAATAAGCCCAGGAGTCGCATCTGTGGGTGGATCATAACAAACGCCGGGTGCACGCGAAACCAGAATCCGCCATGTTTGTTTACACTAAAGTCACGAGAGAGTTTCCGAGGTTGCTTTTGTTGGTGAAAATGACGCTAGCAGATTTTTATCCCCTCTGGTTAACAAGGTTGTTTTGTCTCCCTTGACGACTTTTTAATGTCACAAAAAGGGGCGGGACTTTCGCTTCACTTTACCATCAACACTGACCCACGTGAAAAGTGGCGAATCTTTCCCTTTAAAACCCGTTTCTGGCCTCCACATGTTCAAACTGACACAGTCCAACTGAGGTAACGCAGCGCTGCGAGTGATTGAAAGCCTTCAAGACCCCCCCCCCAGCCTCCTCTTCTTCTCCTCTTAAAGCCAGGACAGACTCATGAACCCGATAATGCAAAACACGTTGGACTAAAACACTGGAGATGCACAGAGAGAGAGAGAGAGAGAGAGAGAGAGAGAGAGAGAGAGAGAGAGAGAGGGGAGAGAGAGAGGAGAGAGAGAGGGAGAAAACGGGTTTCTATTTACACTCAGAGTCACTTCCTCCCCTCCGTCTCCTTTTTCTGCAAGTGTAGCCTTCATACACAATAGTTACACCGTTGTCCGTGGTTACCCATCCCCAGGTAGACCAGTCTTCATGGTTCCCATAGCAACCAGCTGCTGTTTGTTGTCAGCCAATGGAATCTCAGTCTCTATGGGAACTGGCTGTACAAGAGCCAATCTTGAAAAGGGTCCTTGTACTTCCTGTTTTCTGCATCGGAGCGATCAACCTCCACCTCCGCCTTCGCCTCCGGGGGAGGGGGGCGATATCCGCCGCTCAGCAGGTCCTCCAGGGCGCTCAGGTGACTCAAGTAAATATTGATGTTGGCACTTTATGCACTTCAGTAACGGAGGGAGGGAAAGAACAAGTCAAGCAGCCTTTTTTTTTTCTTTCCTCTCATCGCAGAATACATTCCCCGCCAAAGCCTCAAGGTCTGCGCCGCCGCCGCCACCGCCAATAGTCCGTCGGAGATCCAAACAGAGCGAGGTGGCGGTGTGGAGGGGTACAGGTGTGTAGAAAGGGGAGGGAGGGGATGGCGAGGGGGTGGGGGGTGGGGGGGTGGAGAGAAAGATCGGGCGTCGTCACATTCATGCAGAGGTCCTTCACATGCTGAGTCCTCCCGAATGCTTCCTCCTCTCGCTGAACTGGCAAGGTCCCATGGCAGACGCAAAAAACCATGTCACGCTTATGATTGGTCGATTGTGTGTGTGTGTGTGTGTGTGTGTGTGTGTGTGTGTGTGTGTGTGTGTGTGTGTGTGTGTGTGGTGGTGGGTAAGAGGCTGGTGGGTGTGGTTCATGTGGGGCGGGGGGGGATGAGGATGCAGTGTGTAAAAGTGTATATGTGTTTGAGTGTATGTGTGTATATATGTGTGTGTGTATGTGTGTGTGTATATATATATATATATATATATATATATATATATATATATATATATATATATGTGTGTGTGTGTGTGTGTGTGTGTTCACAGGCCATTGCTATTGCGGTGTGTGAGAGGAGGTTTGGAGAGCTCCACCACTCCGGCTCGGCCTTTCCCGATGACTTTGGGGGCGCGGCGCAGCAGCTTCTGGGCTTCTGTGAACGCTTCGGTCAGCTCTTTCTTCCACTGCACGAACTCAGGATCGCTCTGCACACACACACACACACACACACACACACACACACACACACACACACACACACACACACACACACACACACACACACACACACACACACACACACACACACACACACCATGTGTGTATATATCAATAAAAATAGTTATGATCAATCACAAATGAATCCAACATTAATCTGCTCAAAGTGAACAGATCAGTCCAGTATTTAATCCTCTCATCAGACAAATATGCTGCTTTATGTAAATGTATGTATATATTTATTATTGGAACTCAATTAACAACACAACTCAATGATCAATATTGTCCAGAAATAGAACCCATTTACATTCACACATCTGGAGGTCAGAGGTCAAGGGACCCCTTTGAAAATGGACATGACAGTTTTTAAGCTTTAAGTCTGGAGCCTCATTTAACCTCCTTCAGTACCAGCTAGTCTGACCTGGTTGGTACCGATGGATCCATCAGTTGGATCAATCTAGTTTCAGATGAAACCAGGATCGTCACTCTAGCTTTAAAACTGAGCTGCTACGGCCTCAGAAACCACAAGTTGCGTTCAAGAGAAATTAGTGGCGTTCAAACAAATTTGCATGAACTAACTGTGTACATATCTGAATAAAGTGGCGTCGTGGCGTCGTGGTGGTCCTACCTCACACTGCAGCACAAACTGCTTCCCTCCTTTGATACGCAGCAGGATACATTTCTTGTCTTTTATCTGCGTTTCTTCCACCGTCACAATCTGCTCCATCGTCAGCAGGTTTTGCTGCGAGCAAAATGTCAGAGATGAGCTGAGGAGCCCCACAGATGATGATGATACATCAAGCTAATTCATTTACGGAAACTACGACTACATGTTTGCCGACGACCGTTTGTTTCCATTTTTATTGATGGGTGATAATATATATATAATAATATAATATATTATAATATAAACACAATGAAGAAACAGAACAACCCCCATCCCTTGAAAATAATAACAATACCAACAACGGACAGCGTACCTGCAGGTTTCAAGGCAGATTTAAGACTTTTTAAGACCTTTCCAAGACCATTATGAACACAATTTAAAGCCCACTTCACGTCCATTTAAGACCACTATGAATGTTAAGATGTACTTCACGTCCAGACTGGCAGGAAAGTAGAAAGGATAAGAAAGAAACCGGGACCACCTATGTGGTCGTTGCTGCTAGACGACTACAGTTACTGAGTGTGAAGTCCAGAAGACCTCACTCTCCTTTAGAGGAGGTGGAGCTTCGTTCTGTTTGGGCATGCTCAAGAAACAAGACTTTAATGAAAAACCTGCCAAAATTTAACACTTTCGGGAGATTTTAAGACTTTTTTGGGCTTAACTTAAGTTGACCCTCGAAGGGTCGATGAACTCCTTCTATAAGAAGTGGCAGCCGTCTTTTACCGTTTCTGACTTATTGTCACTGACTTATCGTCTTTCACCAGATCAACCAGATTAGGACCTAAGATGTCTGATATCGGTCATGGACGTATGATTTTGGGAATCTTTCACAAAAGTATGTAAAGTTTGGTGGTCTTATAAAGTCCTTATGGTCACTTGGAGGTATTTATTTAAAATAAGATTGCTATTATTATTTAATTAAATTTATTTAATCCTATTTTGTTCTTGTTTTTATTAATTATGAATGTTTTATTATTATATATTTTATTTTAGGGTATTTATCTATTAATTTTATTTCATTTCAATTTCTGTAATTTTATTTTAACCTATTTATTTATTTTTAAATCCACATCTTTCTAGGGTTCCTGCAGGGTCTTAAAAAGTAAAAAAACAAAAAAAAGAAAAACGTTTAAAATCACCAAAAAACAAACAAACAATAAAAATTTTACAATCTCACGAAATGGCTTAAATTTTGGCAGGTCTTAAAAATTCATTAACATTACTTTCATTCCAAAATAAATGCATTATGTTGCTTTTAAATCTTGTGTTTTTTGAGCATCCCATAACTAAACTATATCCAGACAGACAGAACTCCTTCATTTGTTAACACAAGGCTTTTATTCTGAAATACGTGCAGGACAGTGTTGCGGGATTATGACTATTATTTCTAAATTACCACACGGTTCTTGGCCCGTGTGAACCACTTCCTGCTCTGGGAGGCTCTTCCTGTTCATCTAACAGCGGGGCGTGGACACTGAAGCAGGGAGGTGGACTACAGCTCTAGACTAGACAGCTGAGGACTCGGCAGGGACCTGGACCCGAGTTAACACTCACCGCGTCTCTCTGCGTTTTAAAATGTTTTAGCCACTTCTCCTTCGGGCGGACGGACGGGGAAAGACAGACAGACAACGTTCATACACTGACAGACAGCAGCAGAGCGTCCTCCTTCAGGACAGACGGACATGACAGCGACAGACATGAACATGGTGGTGATGAAATGCGTTACCCGTGACTCGCCCTCGCCCCTCCACTCCACACGGTTGGGGAACAGATAGAAGTACCGGCGCTGCCACTGGGTCAGGAACGGGTTGCCCAGCTTCAGCATGTAGCCGTGCATTATGCAGTCCTTCCCGAAGGCGTAGTCTGCACGTGGACACACACATACATTAGGTCAGAGGATGATAGCTACAGCGTTTGCTGCGCGATCATCGTCCTCGCCGTTCTCATTACCCTCCTCGTGGCCCAGCTGCTTGTTCTTGGCCCTCTTGCGAGCCTCGTTCTTGTCCGTGTCCGAGTTGACCGCCTCGTAGACCGTCTCCGCCACCTCCTGCTGCCAGCGCTCCGATATGACCAGCGGGAAGTTCTTGTACAGCTCCTGGTCGCTGTCCAGCAACTGCAGGCAGACACAGATACCAGGTCACACGCCGCCACCTCAGGTTCAAGTTTAACTTAGTTATTTTTCTGCACACTTCATATTGAGTTAATATTATATTATTGACTTTTTGTGGATGATTTAGTTATTGTTAGAGCTGTCAATTGATCCAAATAGTTAAGCGCGATTCATCGCAAATTAATTGCACATTTATCTGTTCAAAATGTAGTTTTTTTTAAAAATTTAAATAATATTATTAATTAATTTTTTAATATTAATATTACCCAATTAATTTTTTTATCTTTAAAATTATTTTGTTTGTCTGTTAGCTCCGTACACAGTCCTGCTACTAGCTGCTAACGCTAACAAGCTCTCATCCTGCCGATTACTATGTAAATTACATTATGCAGAGAGACATAATGTGAGACTGGTGGGACCCAGAGAACCCATTGACGTTCACACATCTGGAGGTCAGAGGTCAACGGACCCCTTTGAACGTGGACAGATTAAGTTTGGAGCCTTATTTGACCTCCTTCACCATCAGCTAGTCTGACCTGGTCGGTACCGAAGGATCCATCAGGTTGAATAGTTTTCAATTTCAAAAATTCTTCTTTACATTTTTTGGGCTTTTATTCCACATTTTTTCTAACAATCAGTCATTTTTTGGGGGAATTTTTCTGACTTTTTGTTTACCTTTCTTCCGCCGTTTTTCCATAATTTTTCGGATATTTTACGGACTTTTTTCTGACATTTTTTGACTTTTCTACTGCCTTTCTTTAGGCAGTTTTAAGACATTTTCCCATAATTTTTCAGACTTTTCTTCTGCTTTTCTTCCACCACTTTTTGGTAGTTTTTCAGTCCACCTATTTTCTGTAATTTTTCAGATATTTTCTGACATTTTTTTAGTCTTTTCTTCTGCCTTTTTTGGTCATTTATCAGATATTTTCTGATATTTTTAGGACATTTTTTAGCACGAGTCTGGAGCGTAA